>BMAW01084357.1:120646-168068 GCA_019974015.1 Nephila pilipes | reverse complement strand
TAGGGAGGTTCAGAAGAATAGAAGGTGATGACGGGGATCTCTCTCTCACACGCACGCACGCACGCACGCACGCACGCACACACACACACACACACACACACACACACACACACACACATATATATATATATATCAAGAAAATATGTATAGTGACGAAAAGAAATCTTGTTTTTAGAGCACCATTTTCTTTTGATATTGCTCTAAGAACAAGAATGATAAGAACTATATTAAATAATTTAATGTCAGATTCAAAATTAAAAAAATAATAAATGCTTAAGAATATTATCAAAATTTAGTGCAAATATTATTTGAAAGATAAATTGTAAAAGTGAATTTTAAATAATTTACATTTGGAATTTTTTCTGAAAACGTAAACACACACATATTTTTTTTTGTTTCACTATCATGAAATTTTTCAGTCCAACATTTTAAAAGGGCCAAAAATTGAATTTCTGTCTCTAGGAATACAAGTCGAGTTTTCTGAAAAAATTGGAATGGAATTAAATCGATAGATTTTCTTTATTTCATCCTTCTCTCTGTTAACCCAAATGAAAAAAAGCAGTTTTTCCAATAAAACGGATTAAAAGACATTGCAAAGGGAAGTGTTTTTCTGACTTCATTAAAAATAAACGAACATATATCAAGAAATTCGAGTTCTTCCATTAGGGAACAAGAAAATATCATGTACCCTTTTATTACCTTGTGTTAGATTTAAGAACTCTCTGAAAAGAAATATAATTAGGTATCTACAACGAACCAAAAAATCAAAATACCTTTTCACTTTTTTATTTAGTGGCAATGTACTTTTCTGTGGTATATTGTTTTAAAAATTTATTTAATATAAAATTTTGAGTTGTGCCATTTCCAAACATGATTTTTTTTTCTTCTTGTAATCGCTTTTAATTTTAAATCTTGCAAAACAGCCTTTGACAGCTTGTTCTCTTTAAAATTTAAAGAATGAAAACTAAAGAAATTTCTAATAAAATCCTATTTTAGACCTATTTGTGATAAACTACGATATCAAAGCGTTTTTAAGCATATTTCTAAACATAATTACATCAGATACACCTTTGAGGAAAAAACCCTGTACCTTTTTAGAATTTCGTGGATCATATTTCAATCACTCTCGCTGGATATAATTTTATTAATAAATATAAAGTGTCAAAGGATTAAAAAGAATTTCAAACTTTTCATGCATCTTCTTGAAATCAATAAAAAAAGTTTTACAGCAGTAAATAAAAAGTTTTTAAGGGAATGATAAAATATGTTTATTTTAAAGTATCCAGTTTTAGTTTAGTTTACATTAACGTCGCTCTAGAAGCAGCAACAGGATATTGGCGACGGACCTCGTAATTGTGAGCCTCGGTCAAGTGACGAAGACGACACCTAAACTGGCACCCTCCTCTCCTAACTTCCACACCACACCAAAGGGAGGACTTTGGGCCCGACAGATTTAACGTGCATCAGCCCGGCTACACGGAGTGTCTTTGGCAGCCAAGGATAGAACCCTCAACTGAACGAAAAATATCGGTCACGAATCCGACACCATGACCACTAGGCTACCGCTGCCACTTAAAGTATCCAGAGTACTCGTATTTACATGAGGGAACATAGTAATGCTTTAATTTTTACTAAGGAATAACAGAGATATCTCAGTAAAATTTATTCTGCATAATTATTGATCTTCTTGTACATAATGCTGTAAATCATAACCATTAAAGTTGATTTATTTAGTTTCAGAAAACTTTAGATTGATGTAAACCGCAGAATGGAAAAGAATGAGTTCAATCTGCTGAGTTCAACAATGACGGCCTTCAGAAGGTCAATAAACGCTGGGAGAAATGTATAACTTTGAAATGTATGGCCATGTAGAGAGATATCTTAAGAATAGAACAAATAAAAATTAATTTTCTATTTCTGATTACTTTTAGTTATAATTAAAACTTTCTGATACTGAAGATTACTTCAACCTACGGCTTCCTGAAACCAAAAAATTAAACTTGAATAGCTGTAATTTACAACAGTATGTACATAAGGATCAATTAATAGACAGAATCCTTTTTATCTAGATATTTTAGATTATTTTTTAAGAAAATTAAACTGTTACGATGTCTATAGTGAACAAGATGAACCGTAAAATGAAATAGGCGCTTTAAAACGAAATGAATATTTCTTCATAAACTAAAATTTAATTACTTAAATCTATTAGAATGAATGTATAGTTTTTTTCTTTTTGTAACGACATAAAAATAATTATTTGTATAAAATCCGCATGATACCCCCTCGCATTTGCTAATAATTCTTATAACGGTGGGAGGTTTGGTTTTAGTTTTATTTTTACATTTTGTAAGTGGTTTTATTCTGTTCCATGAATCTACTTTTTTCGGAGAGTTCACGTTCTATTTATGAAGTTTGCTTTGAAAATATTCAAGAGATGAAGTTATTTCTTTTTTTGATTTAGTATATAATGGCATTTTTGGACGCAATTAAGATTGATGTCTCGAATTGCTGTTCTTGCTAAAGAGAAATAACCGCCATAATATTTTTTCTGTACTGTTTATAAATTTTGTTTTTGCTTAAATCGAACGAGAGGACTCAGTCAAAAAAAACATAATAGGTCAATGCACAATACTATATTACCAAACTTCAGATGAGGATGTTTTTTTTAATACTAACACAAAACATTTACATGAATAATTTCATAAATAATAATATAAACCTAAAAATAAAATAAATTCACTAGTTTTCACAATGATTTTTGGAAAATTCATTTTGATAGGCTCGAACTTCCTCCAATTAAATTTCTGAATTTTTCCATAAAACAACGAACCAACAAACATTCTGTACAGAATTATTGTTTATATATATGTGTGATAAATAGAATATATCGCTTATTCGAAAAAAATATATATGAAGAAAGGAAGATTCATTTACCACTCTTAAAACATATCCGTCCCCAATAGCTTAAAATAAATCATTCATTTTTTGAGCGAATAAAACTTTTTTATTCCGAAAAAGAACTTTTCAGCTAGAAACCTAACACGAAAAACTCCTATAAAGTTTTTCATAAAATTCGAATAAAGATTTCTTGGTTAGAATGAAGGCATGATGCATAAATATATGCATTTGTATTTCTTGATCTATTTCATTTTTTATAATGGAAGAAACCTCTCTCATCTTCCTTCTCTATGTCTTTTGAAAAAAGGAAGAAGTCTGTAAGATCCATTACACCTCCCTACCAATATTGAATTCGACGTCATGAATTAAATGGTTCTGAAGGAAAGAAAAGTCACATTCAAGGGAAGAAGTATTCCGAATTTTTTTTTTTTATGGAGAGGAAAAAGGTTTTTCTATACAAGATCGTAATTCGATTTTTGAACTTATCTCAATACACCTAGACCCTATTCTTTGCATCTCTATAGAATATAGGCTTTACCTATTTGATATAATATTCAAAAAAAAAAAAAAAAAAAAAAAAAAGCGTCTTTCTGCTTAAATTTCTCATCTGTTCCTTGGATTCCTTTATGATATCAAAAGCGATCTTATTTCTGTCTATTTCTTTAGTAGATTTTTTCAATGTCAGGAAAGCACCGACACGAAAGAGAAAATCAGGTATACCGTGTAATTTCGTATGCAAACCGTGAACTTTTGGAGCTTTTTCTAACCTATGTTACGAAGGTAGGTTGAAATATGGAAACGCTATTTCACAAGAAACGTTCGCAATTTTTCCTTTAGCCGCTCGTAAGCGATAAATCACCAAAAGTAACACCTTCTCATCTCTTTAGCTTATATATCTTAAGTTTATGAGGAAAATAATTCTGAATGAATTGATCATTCTTTTTATGGAAATTAGCTGTTGTATTTTCGAAAGGGTGTATAGTTACTGGTTTGTTAAAAAGTCGCCAAAACAAAAAATGTAATTTTGGCAAAATTTCCTCGGAAAAGTACTAAAATGAATACTAAAAATATTAAAAGAATTATGTAGATAATGTACTTATAAGAAATAACATTGGAAATGAAATTTGAGCTTTAAACTTCCAATTGAATTTTTATTTCAGTTTTTGCAAGGGATTTTAATTTTGGAGAGATTTTTGAAAGAAAAAAAAAAAACCTCAGCTTTCCTTGGAAAAATATGGTATTACATTTTTTTGTAGAGAAAATTATGTTCGTTCTGTTTTGGTAACGTAATAAAATTTATCATGGTTTGTTATTTCCTGAAGAAAACTACATAATTTGTAATTTCATATCCTTCCTATCAAAACATCAACACACTGGATACCTAGGGAACATAATAAAGCCTCATTTCAGAAATTTTTTTTTTTTTCAAATAAACTAATCATTGAATATTAAAAATTCGTGTGACCCTAACAACCATTTAAAAATATAAATCGATCAAAATTAGATATATTGTATAAGACTGAACTATCAACAAACGATGAAAAATTCAGAACAAAAGAAAAGGAAATAGTCTTTTGCAGAAAATTGAATAAATGAATGGATATCTAGCAAAACAAAATATGTATATTCAGACTGGGGATTCAATCGTGATTTTAAATATGTGAAAAGATACCAACATTCCCCAATGAATTTTGCTAGACAAGAATTGGGCAAGAATCCAATTCCACAAAGTAATCGAAAATATAATATGCAAAAAAAGGAAACAAAAAAGGAAAGACAACAAACATTCCTATTAAAAATATTTTAAAACAAAAGTATACATGAAAGTGCACATGCATATATATATATATATATATATATATATATATATATATATATATATATATATATATATAGAGAGAGAGAGAGAGAGAGAGAGAGAGAGAGAGAGAGAGAAATAGTCCTTAGAGTGTTCTGCAGAGCGAAGTAATTGCAAAAATTGCACCAAATGTAGTAGGAAGATTAAAAATGTCGGGGAACGAAGGATTCATTGAAAAAGAAAGTTCTAAAAGTCACCGCTAGGGGAATATGTGGGACTTTGTAATTTAAAAGAGAGTCTTAAGAAATGCAGAATCAATACTGAAATGAAATTATTTTTCATTTAGCTCATTCAAATCAGGTTCAATGTGGCTGTCGGTTTTGTGGACCACACAATGCATTCTGTGCACTGCATTCATAATAACAGAAAGTAACATGTTAAGAGGAATCCACCGTACAATCTATGGTATGTTATCCTTAACTCTTAGAAGCCTGATTTCGATATCGATAGAATCGATATCGATAGAAGAAGAAATATCGATGTGTTCATTGCAGTAACCAGATAAAAGGAAAAAAAATAATAATAATAAATAACAATACGTGTTTTATATATTTATTTCGAAAAAAAACCAGGTATCAATTTTAATATTTTAGGCATTGAGGCCATACATATGTCGCACTAATTGGTAAGGTACTTAATCGTGAAATAATGCGAAACATTGGTTTTTTTTTGCTATCGCATAAGGAAACATTCTTGCAAATCCAAGAGGTATGCTTTCTACATTTTTTATATTTACAATTATCTCTCGAATCTATAAATGATTTTTCATGCCCAACACGATCGTAATGTTCACCAGTTGAAGATAAAGCTTGTACAACTGACCGTGGTCTCTCGGAGGGTTCTGGGGTCTTTTCTTGTCGACTATTGGTACTTCGTCTTCCCCTTTTATTTTCTGACCGACTTTGATACTGGCATAAGGTATCAGCAAGCTCGGTTCTGAAGTCAACTAACGTCATTATGTCCTTCTGAGATTTCCCTTTCATTGCACTAACTTTTTTGGGCAGTACCCAAGCATTTATCACAGTCATGTCCGGGAAGTAACAGAACAGTCTCATTGTCCACTTTCTTGATTTTATGCGGATGCTATATCGACCAGTGAAGCTGATCATCAGATCAACGCCTTCCATGTGGGTATTCTATTCTTTTATGATCCGAGGACATGCTCCATCTGAAGCTCTCTTTGACTTTCAATTTTTATAATTATCTATAAGGAAATTGTCAAAAAAAATTCCAACGCCAAACCAAGCAGAGCTGCAACAAAAAATGCAAAGATATAAGCAAAAATATTATTAGCCAAGGAATAGGTAAGTAGGTTTCATACAGCATGGAATGCCTGAAGTATCATAATTGATACTTCTAAAAATAGCAAGTTTTTCTTCAAGCAAAACAGGCTCTTGCGAAAAATAATTATATTGTAGTAAGATTAACATAATCACCCACCTCGAAAGTATTATTATTTTTTGGAAAAATGAAATGCGTCAAAGATTTATTCCGCTAAACTTTTTCTAATTATATGTCACTCGTGCAATATAGTGGGGGGGGGGGGAAAATGTCACATTATTTGAACAATTCTGACAGCTGATGTTTATTTTTTTAACTTTTGTTCATACACAAAAGAACATAATGAAATGGTAATATGCCTACCACCAAATTTTCAAAACAAACCAACTGCAAGAGTACATTTCGATTTAAAAGTCCCGAAGAGTCTTCAGGTTCCTTCGTAAAGAAAAGTGTGCGTGTTAAATGGAGAATATACCTGAAAAAAGGGATTTTGAAATTATATTAGGTCATTTCTTCGTTTGAAAATTAAAAAAATCAGTAGTTTGAGTAGTAATTTAGGAAGTCATACTTTGGTTTGAATAAGTATTGTAGTTCCAGAACTTTTTGAAATTCAGATGTACACAAAGCGATTAAAGAACCTGAAAAGTTGTTTTATCGAACTAAATAGTTTTAATGACCCTCATTTTGAGAAGTAAAATAAAAACATGCCGCAGTTTGAAGTAAAAATAATATTTCAACAACACGAAAGAATCAAGATGTGCATGATTCAACTGAATAATTTGGCAAGCTAGATATTATCTAAGCCTAAATCTATCTTAGCCGAATGAAATCTGTATATATCTGCAAAGGTAAACAAGGATTATTTTTCTTTAGAAAATAGTGCAAAATTCGCAACATGAATCTTTACTTTCATCTAAATCTCTGTATGGCGTTAAGTATTAAATTAAAATGTAGATAACAATTAGAGGGGTTGCTAATGAGTACGGTATTCACTAGAAAAAATGCTATGAATTGAATATGATAAATGTTATGATCATCTGAATTATTTTTGTACGTTTTTAATATGTGATTTTATTGATAAATGATTAACGAATATTTTGTTTACTGTTTAGAATCTTGAAATATCTTACGAAAATTAAAGCCAAAAAGTATAAAAAGAGTCCTTATTTTAATTTAATAGTTCTTATTTCACAAAGGGGTGGGCTTAAGAAATTATATCTCGTTAATACTTAACTGTGCTTGTTCATTTTGTTTATTATTCATGCTCTTTCAGTCCTCATTGAAAACTCTGAAACAATAAACTAAGTACTAATTCGAGAATCAAATTCAAATTGAGATTTAAAATCTTAGAATATTAAAGATAGCTCGATCCTATGTCTGGGCATACCAAATAGTTCCTGAGTAAAACTACAAATTAAATGCTTTTAAATTTTGGAATTTTTTTAGAATTTCTTGCTCTGGTATGTCACTTTATTAGTGCGTGAAATTATGACGGGGGAGAGAAGCAGCAGCAAGTGCTCACCCCCTGGTTCCATCACTGCATATATATGAATATAGCAAGTAAAACAAAAGCTTATAAAATTATGCATCATATCTGCTGTTGATTAATTTTTTGTTTTGTTTCCTTTTCACACATAGGATTTCTTTTGCGTTTTTCATATATAAGCGAAAAAAATGCGACTAAATATTTATATCAAATTCATATTCCAAAAAACTACAATTTATTGTCCCTTCAGGGAAGGGAAAACAATTTCACTTACATTTATGTTCGTATAAAAATCATTTCTTCAGTTTAGTTCGCTCCAAATATTATACCTTGTTTCGTTTTATCCACTAATAGTACTCCACAGGAATTTACGCCATGTTGGCGACATATGAAAATGGTCACATCTCTGAAGTTTGCTTAACCATAACGCCACGAAAATCACCGAATTTCTTCGTCCGAGGTTTGTTGAAATGGGACCATCAATTCGTCCGGAATGCTTCGCTGGGGAATTGCGGTTAAATTAATATTTCTGTGACTTCAGTTCAGCCATTAAATGCGTAAAATGGAGAATAGGAGAACACTATGTATGGCGTGTAAATTCCTAGTTGAACGATATTTGCAGATAAGTTTAATCTTATATATATGTATAATTTATGCAAAAACTTATAAAAATAACAACTAAAATAATTTTTGTTTGGTTATAGTACTAATTTCTTTTTCATCGTTAATATTTTTAATCCTGTTTAGGAACAAATTCGGCCATATAAGCATGCTTTTTAAAATTTATTCGTGTTATTCTGATATTTATAATTAGGTACTTATAATCTTTAAATTAATAGAAACCGTTATTAAAAATTTATCTAGATTTTTACAATACTTGTTAGAAGTGTTTTTATTATAATTGTTCTATTTAAGTCACAAATAAGATGGAGTTATTTCAAATTATCAGCCATTTATAAAAATATGCTTGTATGTAACATTGGTTTCTTCTAGTCAAATTACATTTCATTTTTTAGCTTTTCTGTAAGTTCTTTTTTTAATTAAATAAATTGGATCTTTCATGATTATCTTTATTTTGTGAATGAATGCGTATGAGAGAGGCGGGAGAGAGATTTTAATCTACGTGTTGTGTTTATTAATTTTTCTAGTGCAATGACTTAGAAATTTTCAGTTTTTTTACTTGATACTTGGTCATTATCATTTTTATTATAAAGGGATAGCTGAGTACGATACTTAGAACGTCAAGACTTCAAAGTCTTGGACCGAACTTTTGTTACTTTACATCCTTGCTTTGTTACATTCATTTATTACTTAGTTGCAACTTTTAAAAAAAAATTATCCTTTTGTTTTTGAATGACTTTTTCTAATATTTCATCTTTTCCTTTTTGTAGCATTTTCATTAAATTCTGAATACTTTATACAAATTCATAATTCTAATTTTTCTCTTCGTATGATAATGATTTTCTTAGTTATTAGCTTATATACTATAACAGTTTGTTATATAATCATATCTTAGTGTTTGTTTTTACTGCAAATATTTGTTCAATTTAATACCACTTCTTGATATCTTTTATTCTTGAGTAATTGTTTGACTTTAGTGTGATTTAAAGTTTTAGGAGATTACACTCATGTTCATAAATTAAGGGTAATGCCAGCTCTGGCACACAAAGGTTCAGACACAGAACAAACGTGACTTATTCATAAAGCCTATTTATTAAACAAAAGATAAAACAAAAAAAACCCCAGATTTTTTTTAAAAAAAAAAAGATGGTGTATGCATGACACCATTCGTAATAACTCAGATTTTGTTTTGCTGGAGCAATTACAAAAAATATCTCCCTTACAAAAACTTCCATTACATGGTTATTATGATGGTTAATACTTTGTTCCTTCTGAGATTGTGCCTTTTTCACAGTAGCAATAAATATCACCCTTCAACGTCAGCATATTTATGTCCTCTTTCATTTTCAACATATTTCAATGACATTTTACCGCGACCAAAAAGATTGCTTTAAAACTTTAATTATTAAAGATTGTTTAAATAACTTCATTAGATGTATTAGACATAATTGCTCAGTAAAAATTAGTACCAAAATGTTAACCAGTATATTCACGCTTTGATTAAGTAATATCAAAAACAAATCAATGATGTAGGGATCCTTACTAAAATATTGCAATAATGAATTCTATTGTAACAACAACATGTTATTACTTCTTCCTTTTTCCATTATCTTAGCTGTGTAAAGTATCATTAATCAGTACAGTCCATAATGAATACAAATTAAGCAATAACTGTACATTTGTTTATTATGATATCAAAGTAATCAAAATACATGATAAATATATTAAATGAAGCATGTTGATTAACTTCCTACGTTTAATATTAAAACTAGGTATCTGAATCTAACGTTTAATATTAAAACTCTGTATTTATATATAATGAACCAATCAGGTTCGAATACTTTGTGGAGTTTTACGAATGGCTACGACTCTTTGGCCATTTGTTGATCCTTTCTATGTTTCTTACTATAATTTCTTGCTGTATTTAAGAGTAATAACTTCAATACACTCTCTCTGCCACCAATCATCGTATTACTCTATTTGTTGCTTATAAATACATCTCAATTCTGTTCACTACATTTAAATAATTCTATTCTAATCTGCCTAAATCACGCGAAAAAATTTGTAGATTCACACTTCTTCTCATAAAAGTCTCTAATGATAAATTGAAGGAAAAAGCGTGATTTTACCCCGACATAAAATTCTGCTACCAGATCATTGAATACGATTCAATTAGACTTCTAGTTATGTGATACGACTCAAACATACATTCTCAATGTATCACCTCACACTTTCTGAAACAATTAAAGTGTTCATATCAATTTCTCTAATTCTTCTATCTCATTTTCTATTCTCCACATTTCTTCTCATATAGTAATGATAATTTACATATATTACGGTTTTTTCACAGGGGCGAGGTACTCATTTCAAATATCATAGTAAAATAATTCCAAAAGTTTGTTAAAGCGACATGAGCTAGGAATCCTATGTAACTGTCGTGACAAACTACAGAGCTCAACGAAGTTAATTTTCCGAATAATTTAAACGGGCATTCGTATATATCAGTTCTGGTATGCTGCCATGATCTAGTTCTTCCATCGATATACTAAACAACTACAACAAATAATGCTTGATTTCTCATATTTACACATTTCATTAGGATGTGTCATCGTTAGGGGCTGCAATACAGATAACCGATTTATCGGCTTACCTGTAAATTACGAATTTGAGCTACACATTGCTACTGGAAATTAGGCATTGTTTTTACCGGTTATTCGGTAAGTAATGTGTATAAATCTATTACAATACTAAGAACTTTTCTCTGGATTGAAACAAAAAAATTTAATGTTACTGATTTCGTAAATTCATTTTGCACAATTCTTTGGACATCTACAGTTACGTTGTCCATGATTGTGAAACTCAACTTATTGATTTAAGCAAAACAGATATACAACGTGTGAATACACGTCATTCACAGTATATTAAAAATATAGTTAAAAATTAGAGTAATTTTAATAGGAAAATGTAAGGGAGAAATATATTCAAATATGTGTGATTCTTTATTAAAATTATTACACCCACAAGTGCGGAAAATGAAGAGACAGATTTATTTTGTCTACTTTTTGTTTTGTTATTCTTATAATCTACGGCAGATTTATTTTGTACAGAAATTACATCACAATTAAGAGACAAAAGTGTTGATTAGTTATGTTGGACACGTGCTTTTTTTTTTTTAAAAAAAATATAGATAAATAGATTATATATTTAATTATATGTTATACAACTGTTTTCACTGTAAAAATTATTCATGTGTATAAGTATTACGTATCATGAGTATTGTACTACATATATATTATTATTGTTCATTATACAATTTATTTTCAAATGCTTGTGCCATAGTACACAAGGATAAAATGAAGTCACTTACTATGATGAATTTTTTTTATCAAGGTCTTAAGAATTCCCTGTAATTTACTGGTACACTCGTTTTGTTAGAAAATTTTATCGAATTACTAAGTAATGGAAAAAGTCGGTAAATTTGCTATCACTAGTCATACTCTACATTGTACCAATCTAAGTTTGTTCTGTGCTAAAGTATCCTAGATATATTGAAGTTATTTGAATAAAATCAATTTTTAATCAAGGTTGTTCGTATATGTTTTAGAAATCATACACATGTATTACAGTTTCAGATTTCTGGGCTTAAGGGGTCTGAGGAGTCTAACTATTATCTGAGAATGTGATAAACTATCATTTTTCAAACCTTTATAACTTATGAATGAAATAAAGCAGAAATTTGACACTTTTATCATAAAATATTCATATATATTTACATTAATTCCGATATTTTCAGATAATTTTAAGGAAATCTTAAGATATAAATAGTATAAAATTGGCTACCTTTTCCAAAACACAAAAATTTATATTTCACTGGGGAACAGGATTCTGAAGTAAAACATGGATTAAAATTTACAAAGGTAATGTTATTTATTAGAAAAATGCTTCATTTTGAAGTTATATATACTTTTAAAAAATTAGAGAAATAAAGATTTTTCAAGACAATTTAGAAAATAATGAAGTTTTAAGAAAAAATCAAATTAAAATTTATATATTTTTTTTGTGAATAATGTGTCTAAAATTGACGTATAATAACAAAAAATTTATTTTGAGAATGTGTGTGAAATTGTAAACTAATAAGAAGAATAGTTTCTAAAAAACCTTGCGTGCAAGGTGAATATTTTTTTTCCAGAAAAATAGAATTTAAGCTGAAAAATGAAAATGATACTACGTATAAACAAGGTTTAAGTTTTACTCGATAGTTCTGGAAGATATTATAATTATCGTTAAGAATTTGGCACCAAAATGATTAGAGAATATGAGGCGCTAACAAGTATTATTTTTTTCATAAGAATCAAAAATTTTGAAGTTTAAAGTTCCTGAGACCCCTCAAAGTGCAATTACTTACATATTGCTCAAGCAAACGAAAATAATAATTCTGAAAAAATAAAATTTTCTAACTCTTAAAAAATTCCTGTAACGGTATTCATTAAGTAAAAAATTTTTTTTTCTTTTCATTCTGATAAACAAAATTATGTCTTTACCATATGCGGAAACTTCTCATAAAGTTTTCCACTAAGTTGATATAAATGGTTTCAAGTTCGGAAAGAAATAAGCTATATTTTTTTCCACGAAAAAAAATATTTGCGACGAAAGAGAAAAATCTATTCTTCGTCTTCTTTTCTTTAGAACTAAAAATAAGAGAGAGAGAATGTTTTTAAAACTTCCATTTCACCTCTCTATCTCTCTTAGACTTGACGTCACCAATTAAATGATCCGAAGGAAATAAATTCAATCTCATTGGAGGAAAAATTCCTTCTTTTTTATCCCTCTCTTTCTTTCTCTCTGAGTAAGAAGAAAGTTTATTTTCTTCCATCCACACATCCGAGATCGTAATTCTATTTTTGTCCTTATCTTCGTACTTTTTGAGGCGCCATTTTTACAGTTTAAATAATAATTCAAAATATGGCGCCCACATAAATGTGTCGTCTGTCTCTCTCTGTTTTCTACCAAAAAATGCTTTTGTTTGTGTCTGTGATTCAAGTGAAAAGATAATTTTACGAGAAAAAAAATAAGGAAAAAATATTTGACAAAGTAAGTTAATGTTTCTGTTTAAAAACTTTCCTTGAATGGGGGGATATTTATTTAATTAATATCGTAAACTTCATAAGATTTATCATGGAGTTAAAATATTGTTCATTTTTATCATACATAAGAGGGAATTATACATAAGAATAATAATTACAAGAATAAATTTAATTTGCATTCGTTGTGAAATATCAAGCAATGACTTGTAATGAACTTGATAATGAGAAAGTGAAGACTCCCAGCTTCAGTGGCAAAATTGAGTCAAATTGATTCCTTAAATACCAAACTTTAAAGCACTTTTTAATCACATAATTATTTTTCATTTATAAGTAAATATTTCCTTAAATCCTTGTTTAACAAAAATCGCTAAAAAAATACCCCAATTTATTATTTTTTTTATTGAAAAATAATCTAACACTAACAAATGTGTACAAAAAATGTGGAAACATAATATCTTAATCAGTAGAAAATTAACAAAATATTTAATTTCATAACATATTCCAGTAGATCTTCTACAATACTGTTTAAACTTATTATACTTGTCGTCAATGCAGCCTCCTCTTTTTACGGAAAGAGTTGGTTGAACGTTTTTGAGAGACGTGTATTTCGCTAATTTTTATTCTAATAATTGCGTCTTCTTTGCTAAATATCGGTTGTGGGCTTGAATCATTACATTTTTTTCGGTTAGCATAATTGCTTTGACAAAGCAAATATTTTACTCCAGTCCAGCGTAGTCAAGTTATTGATCAGAGTCAACATTATGCATACCTTTCTGAATCAAATCACGGATCTTGACATTTTTAGGCTGAAATAAATTAAGCTTTTAGGTGAGTTAGTCGACATTACAAAAATATCCCGAGTCATTATTAGAAACTTCTACAGAATCTGTATTTAATATTGCAAAATATGATAAATATTATTAATAAATATTCAAATAAACTATATATATAGTTCTGTATAAGATGATACAACAAGATATGGTAAAAATTTAAAATATCTTACACAATTCTATAAAACTTAGTATTTAAATAAAATAAGTCCAAGTTCAAGCTTAACTATTGTTGTTTATTTTACTTTAGCTGAGAGAGATATATACTATATTTACAAGGCTGGAGTTACAACTCCGCCGTTTGATAAACAGTACCTGAGCGTAGAAGAGACCAGAAAAGCACAAGTTGTTTTTATATATCTTAGAATATTGCGGCGCAGCGTTGGTCGACATGGCCGAAGCCGAAAGTTCGAATTTTGTATTATATATTTTCTGGCAATGAGAAGCGCAGTGTCTCCTGCACTAGCGAAGCGAAAAGAGAGTGTGTTATTAAAATGACTTACACCTTTCTTAAAAAAATTATTATTTAAATAAAACAAGTTCAAGTTAAGTTTAACAATTGTTTATTTTACTGTAGGTGAGAGAGAGAAAGAGAGTATTACGTGGTGATGAACGTGATGAACTCAGAGCGGCTTCGACTACCAAGGCCGAAGAGAAAGACCATATGAATATAACAGAAGAGCAAAACAGAAGAGAGTGCTTTTTCACAGTGTATTGAGTTTTATAGTAAGGAATTTCCAGAAACAAATTTTCAGTCATATGATTTCCAAGTTCTAGATGTGGGGATTCCTAGAGTCTTTAGTGTGAGACAGAAAGTCTATTAGGGATTATTACTGTCACATTTACGACAAATGGAAAGCGGATTAAGCAAATTTTACGAGAGCTTGATCGAAGAAATAAAAGAATAATTTGGAATTAGATCAAGAAATAAGAATGAACTCTTTACTTTTGAATTAGAGAATTGGAAAAATTAGGAAATGAAATTATTATAAATAGAAATTATTAAATTAAAGTTTAATCATCACACACACACTCGTGTATATATATAATTATATATATATATATATATATATATATATATATATATATATATATATGTGTGTGTGTGTGTGTGTGTGTGTGTGTATGTAGCTAACATTCATGCACATGGTATATATAGTCTACATATAGGGGGTTTAATGAAGACAAGCAAATATTCACAAATACTAAAGTTTAAAAAGACATAATTGGACGTATGACAAATACAAATATTATCTAAATATGAAAGCACTACAATAATCTTCCATTTCCCTTGCACTGAACAGTATATAGTTCCCTAATTCTGGGGTAAACGAGATACCCAATCCTATAGCGTTCCAGTTCCCTTGCGCTTCAGAGAATATCGTTCTCTAATATTCAGGAGAAACCAAAATTCTGGTTCTCCTATGGGCTCCAAGTCCCGACAGTCCGTTCTGCTTCTCTTACACCTACCTCCTCACACACAACGGTACCTTGTGCTTGCGATGCCATTGGTAAACTTTTTCATGTCTCCACAAACACACACACACACGCACGCACACGCACGCACGCGCACGCACACGCACGCACACACACACACACACACGCACATATATATATATATATATAATGCTAATTTGACTATGTACAAAGTAGGATTAAGAAGTTCCCTGAGTTAGTCAACGACAATTTAATGTACAATATATTTTTACAATCTTTTTCTTTTCAAAAAAATGTACTTCTGCCTTAATACACTTATTTTAACTTTCAAATAACTGTTCAGAACTCTCCTGAAAACCCTATTTTGTAAAGTTTCTTCGGCCGCTTCGTCGCATTTTCTATCATATTTTTTGAATTAGCAAAACGTTGTACCTTTAATATCATTTTTAAATGTGGAAACAGGTAAAAAGCCGATGGTGCTATGTCAGGAGAGTTAGGATAAGTTTCAGAAAGGTAACACTGCGCTTAGCAAATAATGTATCCAGATCAGAGAGCATTGGGATGGGACATCACCACTTAAAAGGAATCAATAGTTTCATGTCCATTTTTCAGTTCGTTTTCGTCTGATTCCGCTCATGGCATCTATAGGTACCCATATAAAGTTATTATTTATTAGTTCTTCATATTTTCACGTGCATAATTTGTGTAACACGCTCAACATTCGTCTGCGGCAGAAAATAAGAGCTTCCTCTTCCAAGTTATCTTTAAAATATATACAACCTTAACGAAAACGCTTATGTCACTTACACACAGCCGCATATTTCAGCATATGATATCTTCAACACCTCAAAGGTCTTAGAAAGAGATTTGTGCAACAAAACGCAGAATTTGATATTGTCACACTCCTCTGATGACGTTATTTCTCCCCCCCCCCCCGTGAATGAAAGCACTACTTTCTCAGGAACAGCCAGTATTTTTTGCCGAGAATCATGGAAATGGTTGCCAATGGTCTAGGCCCTGGTGGTGTTGGCAACCTAAGAAAGAGAATTTTTTCCTTCAGGGAAGACTAACTTGGTTGTCGGCAGCGATTGTCTCATGATTGGATGAAAAACATGTTTTGAGCGTTTGGACAGGCATCATTTTCGACGGACGCTCAGACATCCCTCTCTTTGAGAGATTTTGTGACTGCTGTGAGGTATAGGTATGATATCTTAGAGCAGGGATTGACGAATAGTCGCCCGTGGACCATATCCGGTCCTCTAAGAGGTTTTTAATGTTTCTCCAAGACAGTCAGAAAAATCACCCGTAATCCAAGATTTTATTCCCATGCGTAAATCATTCAAAGAGAACCAGATTTATTTTCAAGGCAAGCAGGTGAAGGTAATTTTTATCCTTTCGCTTTGTTAGGAAAACAGACAGTGCCTTAAATGAATCTGCTAAGATTAGGGATCCTATGTAAAGCTTGGAAGACGAGGTCACTAGACTATTAAAGGACTTTACTAGAATTTAGTCTAAATTCAATCTGCTCTCTTATCCCATCATCACAGCACCTGCTGAGCTGCAGCTTGAACTTTTTGATATTAGTCAGATCACATTGTGGAAGAAATGTCCAATGTTGTGAAATTAGTTGACTTTTACGTATTTTAGACTGCTGAAGAATTTCATGTGTGAAGAATTTTTTTAGAAAATCATTCTCTATTATTTCGGAGCAAAATGTTTCTTGCTTGAAGATCAACAAGTGAAAATATGAATACTCTTTTGACAGACAACTTGAGAGTCGTGAGAAATATTTCCATCTACAATCTCCTTTCTTTTTTTTAAAAAAAAATGTAGAAAAGTGTGATAGGGTACATTTAAACATTCTAAAACTAAATATGCTTACAGTTATAAATTATTCGAAATTAGCACAATAAATTAATAAAACTGTAACTATTTTATTTAATTTATATTTGTGAAATTTTGTAGTGAAATTCATACTTTTTTTTCTGAAATGCAAAGTTAACTAATTGAATGCAATGATTTTAACAGATACGGCCAGCCACTAGCTTCCGCTTTCGCAAAGTGGCCCCGAGCCGAAACAATTGCCCACCTCAGTCTTAAAGCCCTAAGTTCGCCTTTTTATTGGTACAAATGTCATTGATTTCATTCATATTAATCAAAAGCTTGTTCTTAAAGAATGCCTCTAGCCGATGAATTTTTATAAGTGAGGATATTCGAAGCATGAACTGAGGCAAACCAGATCTCCAGACCACAACCCTTTACATAATTTTTGGGATGCTTTGAAGAGGACGATTTTAGCTTGACTTGTGCCTCTTCAAACCACCCGGTAACTGAAAATAGCATTTCTGGGTAAGTGGAATTGATTGGCGCAAGGACTCAAGTGTTGCTACATTTATAATAAGAATTAACAATGTAAAATCTGTTTAAGTAAAAAATACTTTATTCCACATTAGTCCATTTCTTTTTTAATCTTCTAACCATGCCTTCAGACTTTTCGGTGCTGATGAGCCGTGCACTCGATCATACTTATATACCATAACAGTAGTATGATATTTACTTCGTATTTTATCAATCTATATATACGTACCTAAGCACAGGGCACAGGTCTTGAACCTATTTTGTGATGTATTTTTAACCAATTTCCTAGCATCCGATTCAGATGAAATTTTTTTTTATACAAGTATAATTCAAATAACAATACAATGCTATAGTATGTGCTCAAGCAGTAATGGACTAAAGGAGGAGGAGCTTAGGCCTTGCACTTTTTTTGTACTCTATTTTTAATCAATTTTATGTAATCTGATCTAGCTAAAGTTAGGATACTCGTATACCCCTGATGGCATTACAGTACTATAGTGTGGTCACTCAGTAACGGATTTGGGAAAGGGGAGCCCTCGTACTCCCCTTTGTATTCGGATATTAACTTATTTCCTCTGATCCGATCGAGCTAAAATTTTGAATAAATGCGTAAGTAATACTACGGTAATCTGAAAAAGTGACAGAGTTACCTGCGTCATCATATAACTCCCTTTAATCAAGTTGAAACTTTTCACACACATATATCTCACGTGATTGCGTTTTTTAGCTTTGAATTTCTTGATTAAAAAGAATCAAATAAATATAGGTAAACAATTTTTTAATCAGATATGTATTTAGAGATGGACTAAAAAGTATTAATATGTGTATTTAATGTAAAATAATGTGCAATTTATAAGGAGTGAGGCGTTAATATTTCTTTTAATCTTAAATATAAGTAAGCTAAAGTACTTAATTTATCAGTAATTACTTAGGTATCTTGGTTAAGCATTGCAAGCTTTTATAAATTGTACATTATTTTATAATATAAATATATATATATATATATATATATATATATATATATATGTGTGTGTGTGTGTGCGTGTGTGTGTGTTTTATTTCATCTTAGATAAAAAAAAAACTTAATTAACTTTTTTTTATATTTATTGCTCTAGCATGGTATAAGACGGGATTTTTAGGAAACTACCAAACCTGTTAATATGGGGAATACTAAAAACTGAAAAAAATTGATTTACAATACTCGTACACTATATCATAGAAACAATTCTAAAAATACCATAGGTCCTTTTTATTTAATTATTTAATTATGAGTGAAAAGAATTCCGCAATTTACGCGATCCTTCAAGTGTGATAAAGAGTTCTGAACTTATTTCGAAGTAATCTACTCACCTGAGGTTAATCAATCGCTAAAATTCTCCAACAAGTTCTCTGGTAGTTGCGAAATTTGAAAATTTCCGCGATCTTAACGACAAATAGACTAAAACCCCCGGAGGCTGAGTGAACCGTTTCAGCGGGAGACTCCCGGATTTCTTGGCCCCAGTTTCCCTGGAATGGATTCCACCCAGACCAACCATTCTCCCGAAATGCAGCTCCGGGGAAATTGCTGATAAATTAATATTGCGGTTCCCGAAGCGAAGTGGGAAAAAGGAGAATATGTGATTGTGCTTAGCTGACGAAATATGAATTATTCAGTGTTCAAGGTGAGTGAAGACATGTATTTATTTGTGATTTCTCTTTTACGTTTTTATGTATTATTTAGTGGTTTTATCTTGTTGAAAATGATAAGAAATTTGATTATATATTTCATTTAAGACATATTTGAAATTACATAGAAAGGGGAGATCGAATTGGTACAATTTTATCTGATCCAGCAATAGGAAATGATTTCTAACGCTTAAAAAATTATTGGTAACTTATTGTTTTGGGGTAAATATATTTACGCATTAACATTTGTATTTTTTTTATTTAAAATAATTTTGAAAATATAAATAATTTCCAATAAAGTTACATGCAGTTAGCTTTGATGAACCCGTATATACGACGTGAGAAATAATTGTAAAAGTTTTATAAAATGGCTAAAATAAAAAAAAAATTATTTATCGAACAATTGTGTTTTGACCATTTTGGTGGATTTTTTGTTTACGTGAATTTAATAGAAACACCAAGATTATTGATGTCGAGCCTCGCAATTCTTAAATTTTAGAAAAAAATTTCTAAAATATGTTCTCAAAAATTTAAAAAAAAATAGGAACAATATGATTCGTTAAGGCTCCCGTCTGCAGGCCATTTTGATTACATGAACATAATACTAACCCTTTGAAATTTCGACTATGGTCTTCAAATTGTTACTATTTTAACTATTTGAATGCAAAAGGGCATTACAAAAGAAGGGGGAATAAGATTTTCTGCGGTTCACATCGTTCCTCAGATTTTTAAAAATATTAAAGTATATTCTTAAAGACAGAAAAACTCCCAAACGAATCTTTAAAATAAGGATGAAAGCATTTTTAAAAAGTGAAGGAAAATAGGATCCCGCAGAAACCTTCCTTATTTTTCCACTTTCGGATGCACTTTTTTGCATTGAAATAAATAAAATAGTATACAGTTAAAAAAAAAGACTGTAGTAGAAATTCTCCATCAAATTAACAATACGTTCACGAAGTCATATGGATGGATTTCACTGATATGGAAAACATGATTTTAAATACTAATAATCTATATTTGCAACACGTCAGTTAAAAAGTGACTTACTATACAATTCTACATGCGTTTGATGTCAGTATTATTAATCTACTCGAAATGATATTTTAAGTGAATGTTATTCTTCAGCTCGATGTATCACTTGCGAAATTCTCAACGTATTACAATTAGCGCTCGTTCACCCCCTATTCAATGGTTGATTGGATGAAATTGTTACTTGTGTTTGATTACGCAAAACTATTTGATTATACCAAATATTGATTTCGACGCTTTCATGAATAAAAGTGATTGTTTCATTTTACAATCCACCATTTACGAGAGTATACCGTTCTAAGAATTCACGAGTATTTGATTACAGATATTAAAGTTCTATTTTATAAATTTATTACTCTTTCAAAAATGCTAAACGTGTACTTTATGTTACAAATTCTTTTTCGAATTACAATTGTAGCTTTATAGAACAACAAGAACTGGCCACAGATATCGTAGTTTTGAGTTATAACTGTGTCGAAGACAACACTTGAACCAATACCTCATTCTTCCAACTCTAGCACCACATTAGGACTTTGAGGCAGAATTTTCCTTAACGCGCAACATCCATTATTCGTTTAGATTCTATTTCAACCCCCATCTGTGGATGCGAAAAAAACTGACCTGAAAAATTTGGGAAAATGCACCTAACTGGCAACCTTAGTCCAAAGAGAAAAAAAATATATTCTATTCAAAGACTGAGGTTTCAGAGGAAATGATATTTTTTACGTGTAATATTAGATACTCCCTGTACATGTGTTTTAGATTTTGGAGCTTGATTTAAAAGTTAATAAACATATTTTGTTAATTAGCCATGTTTTGTCTAAGGATTTGCATAATTACTGTGGGAACGAGTGGCCGTGGAAGACGAACGACTATGGACCCGATCTATTAGCCTGCGTTATTTTCGGCGAGTTGCGGGTTCGAGCCCTGATGTCATTGAGAATCTACGTGTGTTAAATTTATTGGGCTAATTCGTGTTAAATTTATTGATTCTCTAAGTTCTCTCGTTGGCGTGGTAAGGAAATTTGATACTATTTCAGATGTCTTCGTCGTCGCTTGACCAAAGCTCAAAATTACGAAGTCCCCTTGTGTTGCTTTTACGTGCGACGAAACAATCAACTAATCAAGCCATGGAGAACAAAAGTGTTCTAATTGGTGGTCCAGGAGTGACAGTTGAGGATTGAAATAAATGTGGCTCTTCAAACTGAGGTTGACTCTTTTTCTATTTGTTTCTACTGTTAATTAAGATTAAATTAACAAATGCGATTGACAATATATATATATATATATATATATATGAAATACGCCAGTTCTTGTTTCTTATTTCAAAAGATTTGATCTTGCTTTGTAACTGTAGTTTCACGTTTGAAGAACATTTTTTAGCACCATTATGTTTTCCGTTGCCTAAAGCGTGGGCTAAAATAAGATTTTATTTATTTTATTTGTTATTCCTATCGACTGGTCCATGAGGGAATAAGGACTGGAGCCTGTACCTTGATTTGATAATAGCTGGTAACAAAGTTCATAACCATAACGTAACTTACCCAGATTTTACATATTTTTTTAAAATTAATATTAGGGCCGCGATAGATCAGAAGTAACTGGTATGCTCTGCATATTTACTGAATTAATCGAAATTACTTAATAGTTTTTAATCAGAAATGGTTTAAGTTCTCATTTCACCATGAGACCGAATAATATTACTACGAAGTATTTTAGTGCTGTATATTTCAAGAAATAAATATATCTGAAGAAAACTAAGTACAAATATGTGTGAAACTTAGTCAGTTTTTTTTATATTTAAAGATTTTTGATAGATTTATTTATCAAAATTTCGTTATCTTGATTAAATACACGTTGCCGACTTTTTTAAGAATTACACATAGTAAAATGCAATATTGGATAGTACGCAATGTTAAGGTCTAGTTTTGTAACTGATGAATTCTTTTAGTCTCCTGTAATTGTGATTTAGTTTTTTTTACAAAATATTACAACCTTAGAAAAAGTTCTTTCAGAATTCACACTAGTTTGTTTAATAATAATATAAAAGAACCTTACACTATTTCAATATATTTCACTCTTATAATTTCCTTCTGAAAATATTCCGGGGTGAATTTTCCAACGATTTTATTATATAATGTTTTTGGTACCAAAGATAGATTTTTTTGCTGCATTCCTATATTTATTTTGAGTAATAATATCAGTATTAGGTTATTTAATTGTAGTTAAAAGTCAGATTATGTCAGAGTCTACTTCATATCACAGTGTCAGTCAACTGCATCCTGCGTATAGCTGTAGGGAATAATTTTAATGTTCACGCGTTCAGCCACAAAATGCCTTTATTATTGTTTAATGGCACTGTCATAGGGAATAAATACAAATAAGTATACTATCGTTAAGTACGGAGTATACTGAATTATTGCTTAAAGCAATACAGAGTAATAGGTAACATTTTGAGGTTGAAATTCGAAATTTATACCGAAATTACAACCGATAGAACGACATTACAATCTCTAGTGTGAAGCTTCGTAAAAAGTGGTGTGGAAAATGAGACTGACAACTTGTATATTGCGGACAGTTGTCGACAATATTCGAATCCTGTAATAATGGACTAGAAATGTGTAGCCGGCTGACAATGGGTAACATCCCTCGTATAATTCTACGAGAACAGTGTTTCTCCTCTGCTTCTATATCATGACCTATTTATTTTTAAAGTTCACCTATTGTTGTATACTTCAATTATAACGATAAATATGGTAGGAGAAGAATTTTTTTTATTTGTAAAGAGAATGAATGGTTAAAAGATAATAAGTAGTATATCTATACTACTTATTATCTTATTAAACTTATTAAATTATTGCTAAATAATTTAGCAATAATAGTATTGCTAAAAATAATTGTTAGCAATACTATTATTGCTAAAAACGTGACTGTTTTTGAAGACAAATGGCATTGTTAAGGCAACTTGGGAATATAATTGTATGTTATCATCTCTTATGCGACGACGCTGAAGCAAATGTAACACGGCTTCGGCTCCATAGGCTTATTTTGCTTTGGCAGAGAGAGAGAGCAAATGGGGGACATATCAAACTTTCCGTGATGATGGATTGGTATTAACCCTCGAAGAGACTTGGATTTATTATTATACACCGAAATCCGAGCAACAATCAAATCAAAGGGTTTCTCCAGGGAATCTGCTCCAAAGAAGGCAAAGATGGTCGCATAAATGTAAAACATTATGACCACGATTTCTTAGGATGTGAAGGACGTTGTGCTTAAGGATTTCTTGAAAATAAAGAAATGACCAATGGTTTTATATCATAGTAAGTTACTCCATTTCCATTTACCATTACTTATACTCAGGTGCATTTTAATTCTCTTTGTGAATATATATATATATATATATATATATATATATATATATAATTCGAAAACCTGTTGGAAAAAGATGACGATTAATGACATATGTTAACAGATAACTATAAAACATTTAAGAAATAATTAAAGTAATAAAAATAATCAATACAATAATTAAACATTTATGTTATTTTCAAAAATTTTACTATGTAATAAACACGTTTTATTTATAAAAACAATGGATGTTCTCATATAATTAATAAAATGGTGGATAAAGTTACATAGTGCAGATATCGGACTTTGGACTTCCTTCGATGTTAACAGAGGGCCTTAATAACATGATGGCTAGGAAATTTTGGGGTTTTGAATCGTGTTACTGCTAAAGATTCGTTAAATAAGAAGAAAAGTTTATTGCCTATAAATGATACGTTCCCTCTCGTAATTTACTGTAGAATATAAAATATGAGACACTCGTTCTGTTGTTGTCCTTATAATATCATAATGATGAAAAATTACGAGGTCCATTTATATTACTAATTGTACAATTCTAGAGCATATTATTTCAATAATAGAATTGTCAGGACATTTGGGTTGCAGCTCAAGTGTCGTCTTCGTCACTGAAGCCTGGTTAAAAGTTACGAGACCCGTGTTTTTTCCGAAGTCCACAAGTGGTTTCGCAGAGCGGCATTAAATAAATAACTGAATACAACTTGTTTGGATCACATTCAGCCCAAAAAGAGGGCCAAAGGGCGCGATACATTTGACAAATTGTCAACCCTATGAAGTATGGGATTCCATTTGAGTTCAAACGGCTTTGCCTTTGCTTTCTTAGCTACATTTTATATAATTTTTTTTCATTGAAAAGGCATGGGCTAAAATAGGATTTTATCCTTAATTAGAATTCGTTGAAAGAAAATAATTATCCTTAAAATATTTTCAGGTGACTTAGAAACAGCAAAAAAGGTATACTAAAGCTTTAAAGTTCTATTCTACAATTACACTTATTTAACCACACCATTTAGAGACGAATAACCTCTCTTTTGCCAAGTTCCATCTACGGCAACTGCAATATTATTATTGCTTCCATTTTCCAAAACCGCTTCTTGCGTAGCCTTTTGCATTGTTTCCTCAGAAACAAGCTTTACAGCATTTAAAAGTCTCTTGTTGTACGGGGCAAATCTTGTTGGTGGCTGAGGCAGATTCATAAGTGCACAAAACATTCGTCCAGCTTCTGCACCTCTTCCAATGGAACGCATTGCATATACATACCTGGTATTTACAGTTGCTCTTTGGGTTCCTTCATGATAATCTGAAGAAGGAAATTCCACACGATATGGGCAAACATAACATTTCAAAACGAAAGAAATAGCCAGTCCAGAGTTATTTTTTAAAACTTGCATATCCATGCCATTGTCACATTTTTTACAACGCACATCATTCTTGAATACAAACGAAAGTATATTTAAATTCATTATGGCATTAATAACACCTATATTTCCTTCAAATGTAGAAAAACTCGCATTTAAATCAGGAATTTTTCTTTCTTTTGCACAAGGATTTTTAATATCAGTTTTTATGTCATTGTTACTTACATCAGCATCCAATGTAGAGTTACTACTAGAAGTAATATTTCTACCTTTGAAAAAAGTTCCTTTACGTTTTTTGAAGACTTTACGTGATCTTGGCATACTTTAAGTTTCAATATTTCTAAAGAAACCAAAATACTCAACTGACACTGAATATAGTTCAACAAAGAATGTATAAAAAAAATGATTCAAAATCTCACAACGTTCAGCAAAGCATAAACGAATTCGCACGTGAGAATAGTAAACAAACCTTCAGTCACAACTACAGTTATTCTGCCGCTCTTTGCGAAATGTTTATTAAAATAATGTGAGGCTTTGCACAAACATCTCAGGTTTAAAAGGCCAATGTTTACATTTTTCACTACACAAGTGGGCGTGGCACGTCAGCTGATGTGTAACTCTTTTTATTCAAAATAAAAATTAACATACTTCTAATTCGAATATTAGCAAATATATTATATCATTGGAAAGGTCTTGAATTGGAGATTTTAGAAACATCAAAATCTGAAAATCGATTTTTTTGAAGATATATAGGGTACCGACTCCCCTTAAAACTGAGGAGCAAAAAATTATTTTTCTTGTTATCTCTTACTAAAAAACGGACTTTATCTAATTTATCTACGAGCATTATTTTACGATAATAGTTACGTAAAAGCTAAATAATACTCTCCTTTCCTCACCCTTCTACAACTGGAACACTTCTTAAACGTTAGAGGAATTTACATTAGATTACAGGAAATTTTACTTTTAGAGAATGAATTAAATTAAATAAAAAGTTATGATGGAACCAAATTCAAAATGTTTTAAAAGAAAAAAACATTATTCATTGATGGTAAAAGAACGAAGTATGGAATATTTTGTCGATGAACTGAAGACATAAACTTAGATTGTGGAAATCAGCGTGTAGAGAAGAAAATTTTTTACATTAAACAAAAAGTGTAGATTCTTGTCCAAAAGATAGCATATTGTTTGGGAAGTTTATAGTAATTTTATCACAAAAGTTAGTGTTATCAGAAGACCAAATAAATAAATAAAAATAAGAACGAAAAAATTAAATAAGTATGAAAAGTGTGAAAATTAAATTTTTTTATTAAGTCTTAAGTTGTTTTTTTTTCCTTAACTTACAAATCTGAAATTTGAAGATCTCTAAAAACGATAATGACTCGTTAAAATATGTCATACAAAACATTAAAGCCCATCAAATAGCGATGCATTACAAAAGTGATACAAGATTCATGAGAAACATTGTTATTCTGAACCTAATTCAAATTTGGAGAGGGAAGTATCAGCTCAGATGTCGTCCTCACCACTTGCCCGAGGGTCAAAACTTTGAAAACCTTCACCAACAGCCTTTACGTTGCTTGTAAGTGTGACGTTAATGAACAATCAATCAAACAAACAGAACCCAAATCATGTAAAGAATTTTTTTTTTGACTGATACTGATTATTAATGGATTTGATCCAACTTTTTTTTATTAACGTCGCACTGAGAAGCAATACCAGGTATGCTGGCAATAGACTTCATAATTTTGAGCTTCGGTCAAATGAGGAGGACGAGCCTGAGCTGGCATCACTCTCCCTAAGAGTTCCCACCATGCCAATGAGAGGACTAGAGACCTTGACAAAAATTGAAGCACATCAGCTCCACTACAAGTTGGGTCTTAGGTAGAATCAGGGCTTAAACCCTCGATTCGACCAGTTGGTTCAGCCGCGAGTTCACTACCATGACCATTAGGCTACTGTGGCCATGTTAGTTTATGGACTATTCCAGATTAGGTTTTGAAAGGCTTCTATCTCACAGTGGTTCCGATGCGAACTATGTAGATAATGATATTCAAGTCTAATCCAAGTTTCTATTCCAAGGACTGCGAATACGACATATAAAATGAAACCAGGCGTCGATTGATTATTTATTGATGTCGACCTTAGAAGCAATATGAAAGTTATTGACAAGCCAGTCAACAGTAACGAGCTTATCAACAAGTGTTTGATGCGAAATTAACGGCAGCCCGGGAAAGGTCTCTTAAACTACGGTTTCCTTAGAGACAAGTGCCGTTATCTAGTGACCGTAATATTACTGAGAATGGAGTCAACAAAACATTGTCTATGCAAACCAGTGACGTGTTTTCCTGGCTCCTCCTGTTTCCTGCACATTTTAGGAAACCGCGCCATCTGATTTACAAAGATAACGTTTAAAAGATGTCATCCACCACAATATTGCCAGATAAAGGATCCATTTTCCTGGGAACCCATAAAACATGCTTAAACATTCTGAAATGTTATTTGTATGTCAAAAATGATGCAGAAAAACGAAGTACCTTGCTCAGATAAAGCATACGAAAGAAAGACGAATCTAAACACAGGAGCGCAGAAAAGGGATTCCTCGCAATGAGGAAAGTGCAAGCAGATTGCGAAAAAATATTCTAAACTATTTTTAACAAGATTGTCAGAGAAAATATACGGTCGACATTATACAATAATAATTATATAGCTTATAATAATTACATGGGTACAAGATGTCTTCATTAAAAAGACCAGCTTATTTATGGAACTCATAATAAAAATGATCGGATAAAAAACAGTTTCAGTATTTACGTGTACTAATTATAAGATATATTTATAATTGAGTTAATCAAAAAATTGTCTAAAAGTAAAAATAGTTTGTCCCACAAAATGAAATGGTCAACCTCAAAAGGTATACGAGTTATTTAATCAAAAAAATACAACAAAAATAGAGAAACTAATATGACTATGGAAGGAATAACGCTACAAGTGAAAACAATAATGATAAATAACAATGTGATGCAGTTTTAGGATTTCTCTAGGGCAATTGGCAACAGACCTCCTAATTTTGAGCCACGGTCAAGTTACGAGGACGATACCTGACCTGCTACCCCACTTTACAAATTTATATGCCGATTCAACAAAAGATCTATAAATCCTGATAGATTTATTGTACATCTACGTGGTACGTGAACGTATCTTACGTGAACGTATCTCGGTACTTGAACGTATCTTACGTGAACGTATCTCGGTACTTGAACGTATCTTAATTGGCATCAGGACTGGAACCAGCAAAAGAACACCGGCCAAAGGCAAGTGACCACGACCACTTGGGTACCACAAAATCAGAAAACAAAACGAATAAAAAAATTACACACACTCTACACGCTTCAAATAATTACAATAATGTTATGATGCTAAATAATTATATTTCTTACGAATATTTCCATCTCTAATATTTTTTTCATTCCACTCTTCGAATCTTAATATATTGTAAACGAAATTTTGTTATCTTTCAAAAATATTTTGAAAAGATATCACATAAATAGATCTCTGTTTGAATTCCAAATGGAAGAAATTTGACCTCTTTTTAGATGAGTTCCATTTTAGGATTCAAATACGATTCCATCTAATACAGAGAGAACACTTTTTTTATGGATAAAAATTTGCATTTCTTGAGAATTTACGATTTACGCACGCGTTTTCGTACGAGAAATCACGTTCCAAGGGAATTTATTGAGTCATAAAAAATGTTTGTGAGTGTTATCGCTGCTCCGGCAAACATTTATGTCTGAATTAAGTTAGATAAGATAGCTTTCAGCTTGCTAAAGAAGATACCGCTGATCGAGGAAAAGAAACAGAGTAAAACGGTGGATATTTCGTAAATAACATTTTTAGAGAATAGTTTTGCACGAAACAGAAAATATACGAAAAATAACTTTAGCTTCTGAGTAACCATTAAATTGGAGTTAAGAAAGAGACATAAACACAATAATTTAGTTTCAATTTTTTATGTAATTCCCCAGTTTATTTAGTAAATAAATTTCTTTGAATGGCTCTCAATTATATGTTACAACCGAGGAAACTCTGATAGAAAAAGAACATTTCGAGTTTCTGTATTTTTTGTAATGCAATCATTTTTATCTTCATTTTTGAAATCATTCTTTCATTCACTTTTGGTGTAAGTCACATATTTCAATATATAATGTAAAGATGTAAACAAATGCAAGGGTGGTTCAAAAATTTTTGTGTTTGTTGACAGATGGCATTTCAACGACAAATTAGTGTTACCGTTTAGTGATGCCGCCGGTTAAACGTCTTTAAAAATGTGACACTCATGTGTTTGCTTATTAACATCGCGCTTAGAAGCAACACGAGGGCTATTGGCAGCGGAACTCGTAATTTTAAACCTCGGTCAAGAGATGAAGACGACACCTGAGCTGCCGCCTCCCTCTCCAAACTTCCCCACCATACCAACGGGAGGACGTGAAGCCTCCGCTAGATTAAACATGCATCAGCACTCTTACACGGAGAGCCTTTGGTAGCATCAAGGCTCGAATCTACGACTCGGAAAAAATAACACCTGCCGTGAGTTCGCGACTACGACAACTAGGTTACTTTGGCTTAAGTTGTAACACTTATTCATAGGTAAATTTAAACTTGGAGCTCATTTGCTGTAAAAATAAAATTTGATTGGTACTACGACGTGTTGCTTCGTCATCGCCTTTTTGCATCCAGTTATCACCATCCTTGAGACCTGGATTCCTCATTGAACATCAGATACAGCCTGTATATTTATTCCAAAGAAGGTCAAGACAATCTCATCGATTGGATTAATTGCTTCAATTGTTTATTAACGTTGCACAAGAGAGCTACTGGAGACGGACCTCGTAATTTTGTACCTCGCTCAAGTGACGAAGACAACACCTGAGCTGACCCCATCCATCTCTAAACTTCTACATCGTACTATCAGCAGTATTTAAAGCCTTAACATATTTTATGTCAATACGTCACTATATGGAGGTCCTTTAGTAGCATCAGGACTTGAACCCACGACTCGACGGAAGCAACATCAATCGTGAGTTCCTTACTATAACTATGGGTATCTCATCGGCCGGAAAAGCTATGACGATAACATTTTGGGTAATGAAGGACGTCATTCTTAAAAGGTATAAGCGATCACTGCAGGTACTTACACTCCATTCCCGTTCCCATTTATAATATACTATTTCTCATTCCTAGTATGGGTGCGTTTTGGAAAACTCCAATATAGAAATATTCTGAGAGCTTGTAAGAAACTTTAAGAGATGATAGAACTCTGAACAAAACAGAAGAAAACATTTTCTTCTACAGGAATGTATAGTCGAAAGCAATGAATTGAATCACAAATTTCAAAAGTTAAAATAAAAAGACACATAAAATGTTTTTATAGAATCGTTCTTGTTATTTGGAATGCTTCTGGGTGTCTATTTTTTGAAATTCGCAAAAGTCAGATAATTACAATCAAAACGCTTCGTAGTTTTGAAGAATTGATTGATTGTTTGTTTATTAACGTTGCGCTGACAAGCAACACGAGAGCTGTGGCGATGGACCTCGTAATTTTCAACCATGGTCCAGTGAGGACGACAAAACCGGAGCTGACACCTCCAAACTTCCACACCATGGCAATGAGAGGACTTGGAGCCTCAACCAGATTTAACGTATATCAGAAGCGTGACACAACAGGTATCAGTGTTCGAGTCCCATACTCGAAGAAACAATTCCAGCCGCTAGTCTGCGATCATGATTATCAGGCTACTACGGCCACAATTTTGAAAAAGGTCAGATGACAATATCGACATCTGATCTGGACTCTCCACACTTCCGTGGATACAAAGTTCAAAGTTCTCTAGCCCATAAACTTCTAATTTTTTTCTACAATAATCTCTACAACTAGTAATAGATTCCTATCTTTGGATTCAGCAAAAGAATTTTGGATTAATTATTTTAATGACTGGTTTCATTAATGCCACACTAGAAGCAACTCTAGGACTATAAAGAAATTCAGAATATATGCTTAAAAAATTAAGACAGTAATAATAATAAAAAAAAAACATATAGAATGAAACAGTTCTGTTTCGGTGTGTATACACTATGTAACATAAGTCAATCAATTAATCCATTTTCAACATAATCCATAAGTTCTGTCGTGTCGTGAATTTGAGCTCTGATGTATGTTAAATCTGGTCGCGATCCCAAGTTTTCCCTTAGCGTGGTGTTGAAGCCTATAGAAGGAAATTCTAGCTCAAATGTAGTAATCACTTGGTCGAGATACAAAATTGTAATTTCTGTCGCCAGTAGCCCACATGTTGCTTCTCAACGCGATGTTATTAAACAATCACAAATTGCGTAATTTTTTCGGGATGTTCCCTTATTTAACACAATGGTGTAACTTAATAAACTGTTTAATTTCAATTATTATAAACCTCTCGGAAACGTTCCGTCATCGATTAACGCGAAGTGAAAATATTTGTGTGTTGTGTGTGTGTGTGGTTTCAATTAATTACCATATTTTCTAATTATGACTTGAATAGTTGTTGTAATGAATTATCGATAAAGTTACTTTAAATAATGTGTTTAGAAGTTTGCTTAGGGAATTTCTTGAATAAATAAATGCATTCACGTGCAGATTTAGGTGCATTACCGTGTGAAGTGCGAGTGTTTCAGTAAAACTTTCCTAATTCTTATGAAAACAAACCAATGATGGATTTTAATGATGTTTATACTTTAGAGTTATCAACAAAAATTGGGCATTAATTTTTTATGTTATTTTGAGAATTATTACACTGGGGTTAAATTTTCACTCAGTTCTTCTAAAATAAAAAGTTAAATTTAAACGTTTCTCTTAAACTTACAGAATTATTGACAGAAATAAATTAATAAAAATAATTATTGATTTCAAAAAAGTATTGTCCAATGAACCATAATTATTTCGTTTCATATACAAACTATTTTTGTATTAGAATAATTAATCTTTCAGAGAACCACAGGCCATTTTCTGCAATTATCGATTAGGTATTAATATTATTCTATTTACGTGGACATAATTATAGATATACTTATTATTAATTTCTATGTATATGCATGCACATAGAATAGAATAGTGATAGAATGTGATGGCATTCATCATTCTTTTGCTTTTTCCTCGAATAAATTGATTTAATTTTGATTTAAAAATATTATTTTACTATTGATACCACGTATAGTATAATAGTTGCGGTAGCCAAGTGGTCATGAAGACGGACTCACTACCGGAGGTTTTCGTTGAGTCATGGGTTCAAGCCCAGATGCCACTAAAGACCCGACTTGTAGCGGGGCTAATTCAAGTTTTATCTGTTGAGGTCTCAAGTCCTTCCATTTGTGTGGAAGTTTTGAGAGGGAGTTACTAGGTCAGATGTCATCCTCAAAAAATCCGAGGCTCAAAATTACGAGGTCCGTCGCCATCAGCCCTAGTGTCGCTTCTCAGTGCGATGTTATCAAATTATCACAATCATGCGTCATATATGTTGATTTTAAAGGTGATAATATTATTTATGGTGAGTGTTGCTTCTCATTTCATGGACTGGTATTTTATGAATAACTTTGGGAACAATGTAATTAAGTCCCGTATCTGAAATGTACACTTTGATTGAGTAAGTAAATAAATGAAAAAGGTTGTAAATATATGTGAGAAAAATATTTTATAAATAAAATATACATCAAATAATATTTTTCTTCAATATTATCCTTATCGATATGCGATACTTATATGAGGGTGGTTCAAGAAATTTCCGTGATAGAAATGGGAAATAGAGAGTTACTTGCTGTTGTATGATCATCTGATATTTTTCCTTTTTATAAGAAAACAGTTTGAAGCCCTTTGCATGCCTAAAAATTCTGTCTAATTTTCCGATGGAGGAGACTGTCTCCGCTTTCTTTGGGGTAGGTTTTCCAGAGGGAACCGATTTTGATTATTGCTTGATTTCTAGTATATAATGTTAAATCCAGGTTTCTTAGATGGTGACGACTCGACATGGAATCAAAAGTAACCAATGAATCAGTGTCAAAATTGGTTTTGCGTCATTTAGCAAACGGGTGCTCCCAGTGGCACAATAAACTTGCCTTAGCAACGTGATATTTCGTCGAAAACTGATACTATTTGAAACATCTTCATAAGAATAATATAAAAGTAATATTTCTTTAATTTTTTTAATATGAAGTTTGAACTCTATTGATTTTAAATCTAGAAATATTGAGCAATGATATGGCATTAAACTCTAAAACTCTTATTCCTAGAATACTCATATAATATAAATGATCATAAAATAAATTTTAATAATACAGTGAAGGATTAGAAGTACAATGTCATGTACTCGCAGACTTAACTGCAAATAATACATTTCCGATAAAATTATCAAAAGAAAAAAATAAATCCTAGGATTTTACTCGTTAAATCCTTTGTCTTCCTCCACCACGCTTTAGATGTGGTTTTGGGAAAGATTTAAGTTATTTTATTCTCTAAAACAGACATTCAATATCGTAAAGGAAAATAAAGAACAGTTTTATTTCCACGTGAGTTGTGGAGATATTGTAAGAATTTATGGCTGCAAAAAAAAAAAGTCAGATCTTTTCTTGCGAGAAGAATAACGTAAAATGAATTTTTCATGAAACCAAAGCTCCGATAACGACTGCATACTGTCGATCGACAAGCTCCTTTTGTCTCGAGTACCAAGATTAGATGTGTCTAAGAAGTGAAGGATTATTACGAAGGTATTGTTTTACCCTTAAAGCAGAAAGCATTAGTTTGCTAATAGGAGACAGCTATTGATATTTAAAGAAATATATAATAATTAAAAATATTACTTTATCAATTTTTATATTTTCTTATTTTTTTGACTAAGTCCATGTAACTTTAAGATTAATTTTAGGTAAGGTTCTATTTTAGAGTACTGCTTGGCGTAATTTTTAAAATAGAGCCAAACGCTCTATTTTCGATCTCGATTGACTGGTTTGATTAGTAAGAAACACGAAGGCTAATGGTTACAGAGTTCGTAATTTTGAACCTTGGTCAAGTGACGAGGCCAACACATGAGCTGCCACCTCCATCTCCAAACTTCCACACTATGCCAACAGGACGACTTTGATCCTCTACAGATTTAACGTGCATCAGCCCTGGCTACACGGAGGGTCTTTAGGAGCTCGAGCCCTTGACTGGACGTAAACCACCAGCCGAGAGTTCGCAACTATGACCACTAGGCTACAGCGGCCCCATTTTCAAACTCGAAGCCATTTCAAAAGAAAACGATATGGCGCTTTATCTGTAGACAAAAATAATGGTGAAAAAATTGTTATATAAAAAAAGTGAAAATTGAATAATAACACTTAAAACAACGAAAAAAAAAAAAAAAACTCGATTTACAAAATCTTTTCAAAAGGATGATGTTGGAGTGACAATTTCCTAAGCATTTCAGTTATTAAAAAAAAGGCATATAATAAAGAATTAAATAAAAAAAGGGAATATACTTTGAAAGAAAGGTAAAAAAATCGCTGACCATCAACAGTGATGATCGCGAAGCGTTTTTCGCTAGGTGACTATGAAGCTAATATTCTGTTCGAGTAGCCTAATTTTGTAAAGTATTTTTGATTGCCGACCACTTGAACCATAAAATTTCTCTAAACGCTTTGTTTTCAAACCAGCAATAAATTTTCTTATTACCTTTTAATGCTGATTTTTCCTCCTTTCGGTAACATTATTCGAAACTTCGACGCTGTCAAGTAACGATGAAACTGATATTCCACATAAGGAGTGTGATTTTGTAATAGACGCTTGACTACCGATTACATTGATCAAAAAAATGTTGGTCAAGAATTCAATCTAGAGTCCGATAAAATGTCCAGTTCAGTGTGATAAGACTAAGACGAGAAACTGGTTCTTTCTTACAGTAGGGTTACAGGAAAACTACTTTTCATTTCACGAATTTTTAAGATTTATGTAGGGTTGCGAACTTGACAATTTGTCGCCAGCAAAAATTTTTCCTCGCCAACTAATACACTAAATTAAGATCCACCCGAATTGTGCAATTCCTCAGATTTATTCTTTCCACTAAATCTGAACAAAGCTAGGTATCCCTCCATTTTATTCGTAAACATTTTAAAATTGCATAATCGAATTTTTCATTAGGTTCATATTGTGATTGATGTTGCTTCTAACAGATCAGAAACGATTTTGTGATATACAAAATTCCAAATCTTGTAATTCCTATAAGTATTTTAAATTTCGTCACATTTGTGGGTACGAAATTTTAAGTATGTGATATAAACTGTTTTCTTGTAAAACACATATTTTTTTCTGTTTTCATCGCAGAAATATCTTACACCTCTTTTTGAAGATAAAATGTCCAATTGAGTGTAATTAGGCCTCTTTCTTATATTTCTAGATAAATCTATTCCTGTTAAGAATTATTTCAAAAGGAGTAATGAGAAAGATATAATTTTATAATTCTTAAGGACGGAACATTATTTCTATTTCAAATTACTTGAATGTAAATAAGAAAAGAAGCCGAGTTCATATTTTTTCTTTTTGGCATCATTTCCTTCCAATCCTTTACCTATTTGAGGACACGTCAACCTGGAGATAAATAAAAGAAAAATATACAATGAGAAAGAGATTTAGCAGAATATTAAATATAATATACATAGGAAACAAAAATACTTCGCATGCAAGTATTAAAGCAATTGGTAATATAGTCATCTATGGCCATATTATCTGCAACTATAGATTTAAAACATCGATTCATGTATGAACCAAAATCTATTTCAGAAAATGTATCATCTTATTGAAGAGAATTAAAATTCCTGACAGATTAAGCACTTAATTACATTTCTTCAATTCTTTAAATATCCACAGAAAAAGTAAACTAACCAAATAAATTTATTAACTATTTTTGGAAAGCAAGATGAACAATGATATTCTCGACCTCAAGAAAAGTTATACGATAAATCTTTCTTGGTACACTGCTACAACTTCTATTTAACTTCCTTTCTCAAAGTAGTAGAGTCATCCGTTGGTGAACTTTAAATCAACACCGAAAACCTCATGTGGCTGAATTACCTGCACTAGCCGTATAATCTACAGACACCTTATATAATGTCTTATTATAATGTCACCTTATATAATGTCTTATTATATATAGACATTATATTAGGAGTCTGTAGATTATACGGCTATTTGTACTAGATTACATACTACATAATATTTAATACTAATTAATATTTAATACTAATTAATTTACTACATAATTAATTTCAATAAAACGTGATTATATTTGCTGCAAAATATATTTATTTATTCTTAACACCATGTGGTTATAAATTTCTTTGTAACATCATTTTGTAGCTCGTTGCTGTATAGAATTTCAGCGATTTGTTTTCGAATATTTTAAACATTTTACCCGCAATAATAGCGATTACATTCTTTAAGAATTAATGTAAATTCAATGCAGGAATATTACAAAAGCTATTGTAACATAACCATACTGGAAAATATTCATTTCAGTGATATTTTGGGACCTAAGAATCAATCGTAAGATCCCATGTGGCGTTGATATTTAAATTCTAACTCATTCTAGTCCTTCGTAGTTAAAATGCAGATAGCTGTAGACAATAGTTTCGAGAAATTTTAAAATACATGCATTCTGAGTTAATGAGAAAACTTTTTATTCCATTCAAGCTATTAAGTCATATTTCATCCAATCTTATTTTTATGGAGTGGAATGGGTCACATAATTTAAAAACACCCTATTCTTCGTGACTATAGCTTCTCCCCTCCTTCTTAATCCGTCGACGAATCTTTTTGTCCTCATTCAATTTAAAGTAATGAGCTTGCTTCCCCAAAATTTTCTTAAGCATCCTCTTTTTTTTCATGCATCAATTCTTACAAAATATGTCATAATTTTCTTCAATAAGCAGCATTTTCTTGAATTTCTCATAATGCTTGATTACTTTCTCTCTGGAAATCAAAAAATTATGAAAAACTGGAGACGTTTTCCTATTAACTACTCAAAGTAGTCCTGTTTTAATACTCTTTATGCCTTCTATTTTATTTCATTTGTTTCTCTTAAGACTTTAATTAAAAATAAAAATACGGCTTTTTATTCTTAAATTTTTATAGATTTTCTTTCACTCTTTTTTACATAGGCTTTTTATTGAATAAACCTTTCCACGTTTTTAATTTATTCAATGCTTTCCTTTCTATCCATTTTTAGCTAAATAGTTCATCGTCCATGTCATTCATCGTTCAGATCTCTCTCCTATTTGAGCCTATTTAATAAGTCACCGACTTTCAACTCTTCAGGGTCCTTTAGGTAAATACGAGAATCGTGATCCTGAGGTTTTGTAGTGATCTTTTTCTTTCACATTGGAAAGAAAAGTAAACATGGTAGACGATTCCCATGATGCCCTAAAGATACTTCTCTCTTTTCGACCCCCTTCTTGTCAAATATTTCCCCTATTTCCCCCTTCTTTTCAGTGTTTAGATCACAGTCATACATGATTTGGCGCCACATAGTCATTTTTAATTTTTGAGCCCTAAAGCGAATTTCACTCTCACTCTCTTTGCCTATTTTCCAATCTCGCGTTTCCTCCTACTGATACAATCTCTTTCAAACGTTTACCTCACCTATGTAAGTCCTAGATTTATGACCTTGACGGATAAGAGTATTGTTTCGTCATGTCCACAGGGTTTTATCGACTTTGATGAGCACAGGTGACATTCCCCTGGCATACCCAGGCAATCGTTAATTTTTTTGACCTTCTTTTAAGTCAATTAATACTAACCTTTTTTTTTCTCCTTTCGTCACCAGAATCAGAAACAGATCAGGTTAAACAGAATATTTACAAGCGAATATCCCAACTTTGAAGAATTACAGTTCCAATACTAAAAAAGTAGCAATCTTTTTGTAGAAATTAAATTAGAAATATCACATTAAAATCTACAAAATTATAAATGTTCGATCCGACCACCACCAGACACAGGAAAATTATCCAGTCAATAACAGAACTCAACCAGCGCTTTTTTCGGCAGTTACAGTTCTTTATTCGTCTTTTTCAGTTCCTCACTGTTCGCCGGTAATGGTAGAAAGGGTACTTTAACTTAAAATTAGCCCCCTTTCTCCCCCCAAAAAAAATGTCAGCATCTGTTGCGCGACCAATACCCCGGAATGCTATAACGCTATTCACTGGATATTGGTTATATTTCTGGTGGTATTCACATTGGACATTTATAATTTTATAACGTTAAAGTGCTACTTTAAATTTAATTTCTTCCAAAATATGCAGATCCTTTTGTTTTGTAATAGTTGTTCAAAAGTCTGATTTTCTTTAGTAAACACCCTGTATATTTGTAACAATTGCATTCAAGATTCACTTAGTTAAAAATAAATTTAAGAGCTTACTCAAATATGGCCCTCTCGGCAATAAAACCCTCTACCGTTTCTTCATTTCAGAATTCTATTGTCCTTAGGATATATCCTTCAAAATGTATAACTTTCATTTTATCTTATAGCTTTTACAGCCTTTTTTAATAACACCTTATAATGCTTCGATATTTCTTCCTTTTCTTTCAACTGTTATTCACAATGAAACGGTCACAAATAATAATCTAAAAAAACAGAATGTTCAAAAATTAGTATAACAAACTTATTTCATTCCGATCTATGGATAATGAATATTCAATCTCCCTAACCTAGATTATTTTTACAATTCATTATAAAGAAATCATTGTACCATAATCTCGCATTGCTTCTTAATTTTATTTTCTCTCTACCTCCCTTGAACTATTTGATATATTACGTGAAACCATATTAGAACACCATTTGATGTATTACGGTGTTCTAATATACCATTTGATATATTAGAACACCATTTGATATATTCGTAAATGTTTAATATGGGTTATGAACATGCCATTGATGTAGCGTTGCTGCATTGAGTGTGATTATACGTAATAAATAACTTAGGTTGTCTGCTATTTGAAAAAATCAATGCGCGAATAAGGAAGCCCGAGCTATTACTAACATCACTTTTTTCCCATCTGAGTTTCATCTTTAATTGGAAAATGAAAATTGGAAATATGTGAGTAGTACAAATTTTCAGAGGACGTAAGGCAGTTGGAGTTGTGGTAACGTAACTAAGTGTCAGCAGTTTTTCTACGCCTAATTTGACTTCTATAATCTTGTACTCGTACTTATCTTAGCAAACTATGTTTGAGATGTTCACACAATAAAATCTGAGTTTATATTCCTCTGCATTTTTTTTCATTTGTGTCACTGAATAATTACTTGAAATGTCACACAATAAAAAATATTTATTGCTGTAAATAAGGACTTACGTAGGTATCGTAAGAATTTAATTATTTTTGAAAAATAATTGAGATGTCTGGATAAAACTTATTCCGCATATTGATTGATCTTTATGTACATACGTTGTGAATGGCAGCTATTCATATTCATTTATTTGATTTCAGGAAGATATATAGAATGAAGTAACTCATAGTATGCAGAAGGTGGAATTTAATTTTCTAAATTTTACTATAATGGTCTTTTAAAGCCAAGAAATATTAAGAGAAATGTATAATTTCTGGATGACAACGCAAATAAGTCTTAGGAATAATAAATGAAAATTAAATTTCTGTCTCGATGTTTTTTATTGATAGTTAAAATATTACCATTCCCCAAAATGTATGTAAAACTTAATAATATTGCGGGTTACTTCAATCTATTGCTTCCTGAAATAAAAAGAAACCATCATGAATACCTGCAATTTAAAGAGGTATGTACATAAAATAATCAATGTACAAAATCAATTTTACCAGATTTCTCGGTTATCCCTTGAAAATAAACTGTTTCGATATTCTTTGTAAATAATGAATTAAAGGAACATAAATCGAAATAAGCGCTTTAAAACGAAGTAACTACGTTTCTTTGTAAAATGCAATTTAATACTTAATTCTATTAGAATGAATACGTATTTTTTCTTTTTGTAACGACATAAAAATAATTGTTTTTATAAAGTCCGCATGAGACGTGCTATCATATCATCCGTTTTACTAAAATGATATTTAATTCCCATGATCTATTTCAATTCGTCACTGGAAATTTCGATGATCTTCATTCTCAATTCTAATGTATATTAATAAATCTCTTTTGTACATTTGTAAAATTACCTATGAAATCGGATTGACTCATATGTTACCTGTTTTTATGATATTTACTCCTTTTTTATGTGATTTTCTCTATTACTGTATTTATTTTTACCACTGAAAAAAATATTTAACATTGGTGTTTTTCAATATCTTTTTACTTTAAATGTAATTTGAATTCATCTTACTGAGAAATTGGGCAATTTTTTTGGAGATCAGAACAAAATTTATGACCATGTCTTTCAGAAGGAATGCTTTGTTTTGTACTGTGACATTTTTAAAAGCTTTTATAATAATAAAATCTATTTGCATAGACTTGTTGAGTGGATAAATCCTACACAAATCACTTTCTATCCCATTGAAAAAATTTTATTAGGTACATTTGTATAAGAATTTTTTTTTCATAAATTATGCATATTTACAAAGGTATTTAATACTCTAGGTGTATATATATATATATATATATATATATAATTTGTTCTATTTGTAGGAATTTATTTACCTACATCAAGTTTATAATTAAGTTTTATAATTCTACATCCGCTCTTTTTTTGTATTTGTTTTATATTAGATTTTCAGTATTTTGAGCATTCGTATGTATTTCATTTGTATTCGATTTTATTTTTTGTATTTGTCACTTGTACAAGGGTGGTACAAAAATGTCCCCCGTGTTAAAAATGAGACTGGGATAATTCACTGTAATATTTTCCCTTGATTGTTTTCCCTTTATATATCTATAAGTACAGCATCCTTCCCCTATTTATAGACTCCTTAAAGTCTTCGTGATAACTTATCCATCTTAAAGTCTTCGAATAACTTCGCAATAACTTATCCATCTTAAAGTCTTCGCAATAACTTCCTACCAATGAGATCGTCTTCACCTTCTTTGGAGCAGATTCACCGGAAACACCCATTTTTGATTTGATTGTCACTTAGTTTCCAGGGTAAAATGTTGAATCCAAGACTCATTAAGGATGACAACATGGTGTTCAAATAATCAAATTTTGATTTAGTAGCAAGTAGCTCCCAAATCAAAGGGAACTTAAGAATCAGTATCAAATTCGTTTTGATTCTGTGTTTAACAAATAAAAATTCACAATAGTAACACCAATTTACCTCAGAAATATCATTTATTTTCAAACATAAGTCTGTTGAAATTCCATCATATACTCCTCTTGAGTTTCGTAATTTGTTTTTATTTTTTAATGTGTCATACATTTTCTAGTATATGCAAATTAAATAAATAAACAATTTATAAACATGAAAAACTGATAAACTATAAATTTATTTATAAAAATCTTTGAACAAGCTTGCGTTTCCGTTTCGGAAGGGGAAAAAAATCAAACTTTACCATGACTGTTTTTCAGTCTTAAACTTTCGCCATTCTTTCTTAAATATTATATCTCAGTATCAGCTTGTCTCCTTCCAAGGAAATATCAAAGAAATTTAATCAATATTCCGAGCCTTCTTATTAAAAAAGCAGCCCCGTCGCAATTTAAAGATGAAACTTCATGAAATGAAAAATTCCAGGGGCATCATTTGCATCTAGAAAATGAAAACTATTTTTATTTCTTTTGAATATAAATGTGCAGATTTGTTTGCTGAGTTGTTACAACAATTTTTATTTTATAAATTGAGACTGGATTAGATATGTAAAATTCTTTCTCCTTTTATAAAGTATTTCAAGTTCTCATGTGTTATCAGAGAATGAAGCTATATAAGCCTTTTTTTCAACTACATTATTCATGTTATGTTTATATGATTATGAATCCTAACATATTCTATACTTTCTTTTGGCAATATTGACATCTTTTCTCAATACAATTCTGAAATTTTTTATTTACACTTATTTTCTTGTAAATATTTTTATCCCGTTGCATATAAATTCTTATGTATAAGAAATAATATGTTTTGAGAAAGAATTTGAACAAAACATCGAAAGATGCATTTTCTGATACGAACTCCCGCCGGCTGAAATTTTAATACCAAGAGAAATCGTCTGTGCCACATGCGGAAGCGATATAAGAAGTACTGAATGAGAAATCAGGCATTAGATGGTTGGAAAAAAGAATGAATAAACTCATTGTAGAATTGTCCAATGATCGGTTTTTCTTTTTCTAAAAAGTCCATGAATATGTCGCTCTTCTGAACTGAAAAAGTGATCGTCATAACTTTTCCAGCTGGTGAGACCATCTTCACCTTCTTTAGATTGCATTATCAACACATAGGATTTATTATTTATTGATAATAATGAATCCTGGTCTCATAGACAGGGAAACTGAAAGGAAAATGCCCAAGCCAACTTGATGCGGTCGGAATGAAATTTTAATTTAGTAGCAAATAGCTGCTGTTTCAAGACTAACTTCTGAATCATTGCCAAACTTGCTTTGGATCCATTTAACTGATGGCAACACGCAATGATAACACTGCCTAAGCCATGTCAACTGTCTTTAAACACAAGATAATTCTGAACTATCTTGTACTGTTTATAGTATGATATTTATCTCACACTTTTCAACATATACGCGTATCTTTTTGAAATACGAGGGTTGATCAGAAAGTAAGAGTACCGAACTCCGATGCTCAAATAAACTTTTTTGAACAAATTTGGTTGCACTGCGCTCAAGATCAAAATCTTGGGTTTAGAACGCTTGCTAGTTTTTCTTAGTCAGTTGACAACTCTGTGAAAGCATAATATTCCTATTTGCCTCTTGTGCCATAACTAAATCAAATATACTAACACTAAAAAGTCAGTAACTTATACAAGAAGACGTTAGACAAATCTCACGCACAATGTTTATTCCACAGACTAGCACTATAATGACAAATGAATATCTGCTCTCCAAGGTAATACTCTAGATATATCCGCCCTTTTTCACTAATACCTAATTAAGATTATCTTACCACATTTTTCCCGATTGAAGTTGACTCGATCCTTGGCTTTGTCACTATCACTTTCACCCGAAGCCACTCTTAATCTCGTCTACCACCTGTAAGGCATATACTCAATGCTAGTGACACTCAACCTCTATCGTTTGAAAATCACTTTGCTTATATACTTTCCTATCTATACCACTTCACTTCATTTCTACATGCCTCTAATTTAACTCATCGCGTTTCATTTTGGTTGGGAAGAAATTGCTTAGTTCGTGCAATCGATCTTAATTACAGTCCCCAAGGTTAGTGAAGAGAAAACCGCGAATAGCCCAAAGTCACAACTCTTGTTATTGTAACGTGTTAAAATGAGCGTCTCGGTTCCGAATCGAACTCAACCGGTTTTTGTCTCGCGAAAGGAAGAATGTCGTTTCAGATTTTTAACGAAATAAAAAAATCGCTTACAGGAACTAAATCATGAACCATATTAATATGCATAATTGGTGTCGTGAGTGTGCAACTTCCAGAAAAAATTCAAAACTGTTCTTCCAGACCGAAAAATTATGACTTTTGTCTTTTGGAACAGTAAATAAATTTTTCTCATTGAAATTTTGCTCATGGAGGAAGAAGTTAAGCGGTATTGAGAAACCCTAAGAGACTACAGTTGGCAACACAGAACAAAAGAAAAGGCATGTGATTGAAGGGATTTAATTTGTTGCATTGCAATGCGCATCCCCACCATAGTAGATCTTAATCAAAAATCATCTCAAATTATTTCTGAGTGCAGTGTTCGCCGTACTATCATGTGACTATGAAAGTCGAAGGCTAGTACGGGCACCGTTGTTGTTTGCTACAAACAAGATGAAACGTCCCAAATTCACTTTCAGACACATAAGGATTAGATGTTAGATGATCGGAAATAAGTAGTGAATCTCGTTTTAAATTACATCATGCAGATGAGTGTTTTAGAATTTGGAGGAAACAGCTTGAAAGCATGGACTGTAAATGCATTGCTAAAACATTTCAATCAGGTCGAAGCAATGAAATGCTTTGAGGAATGCTCTGACATGTTTTAGGGTTCTTTATTTCATGTACAGGGATAATGCAGGTAATATCCAAGGTTGGCTTGGGGAGCATAATGGAGCGTGAGTTTTGTTGAGTTGGCCCCCATATCCCTAGATGTGAATCCCCTAAAACATTTTTAGTGGGATGAAGTTGTAAGAGCCATTTGATATTTAGATTCACAACCATTCAAAGTGAGGAAATGTTAAATTTTTTTTATTATAACCTATATTTTCTCATACACAACAGTAATTTTGTTAGAAATTTCTCTATCACTATTGCCTACTACATTAAAATAATTATTATTAACTATATGTTAATCAGTCATATTTATATGGAATTATTTTTATATAATAGCAAAATTTCTTAGACTTTTCCACAAAATCTGTAATAAAAATATCTCGGAGATTATTAACAGTATTTGTAACTCTATAATAGATACAATCATTATAATTTACATTTGAATTTTTCAAAAAACTATTTTTTAATATCTTAAGTTGTATTATATTTATATTCTTTATAGACTTCTCTATAGGAAGACCATATTTAATACCTAATTTGTATTAAAGTTATCTATATCTTCATTTATTAGATTTTTAATGCAAAAACTATCGTTAAAAATAATAAGTCTGTAACTAGTATCTCTATTCATGATATATCTTAATCTCTTTCCTTAACAATATTTAAATTCCTAGCAAAAACATGGAGCTATTTTTTATTAATAAACTACAAAGAATGTTTTCACATCAAATATCATAATATAATTAAAAAGAATTGGACCCCTTTTTAATCAAATTTGTAAGTTTTCTTAATAGTAATAATTTTAATAGGGGTCAGTTTTATATTTGTTCAGAAGAGAATTAAAATTAATCGTATCAAATGATTGATTCATATATTTAACCGAACATATTCTATTTTTAGGGCTCCATTTGATGATATTTTACAATATATATACTAAACAAAACGTAAGTAATGCTTTTAATCATTCCGATGCAAATATTTTCTAATTTAGTTTCATTGAACAGAAAATCTTTTAATTTATTCATTTCTGTTTTCTAACACTAGATAGAGGGTGTTTAATACTTTCAACATTAAAATGATCCAAAAAGTTTATTTCAAACAGTTAATGTTTTCTTAATATCTCTTTTATTTATAACTTGTTTTACTATTTCATCTTCTAGCTTTTTCTTTTTTCTCCGTGTTATATTCTTTGATATATTGTTTCTGTAATTATTATAATAATTTTTTATATTTATTTTGTACGGTGCTTTGTAGAATATTTATATTATAATTCGAAACATATTTTATCTATAAGAGTATAATGCATTATAATAGCTAAGAATGTTGTTTTCCCTCCAAAACTTTTTTTTAATATAAGGATCAATTTTGACATCAACATGATCAAATCCGGGCAGATGGAAATGCCTAATTTCAATTTATTATTATATTTTATTCACTAACATTTTTTGCGTCAAATGTTGATTTATTCTAATGTATATAATATTAAAAGCTTGACCCAAATTTATGTTTACAAATTTTGCAATTATATAAGTATATATTATTATATGTTTTGAAAAATATGCATTTGGATTATTAATATTAGACTGATTAATATTAGTCATTTTTCAAGTTGAGTATATAAAAAACTACTATATTAAAGAAAATTTAAGAAAATATTTTCATACTTTGCAATATTCTCAATTTTTTTGAAGATTTTTAATTTTATTATTATCCATCTCATAATTGCACCGAAATAAGTTAATATTAATGTAATTTTTATTTCAAAACATTCTTATGTAACGTTTGAATAACTTTTTTTTTATTTAACTGCCTCATTCTCCAATTTTTTTCTACTTTAACTAAGTTATGATTTAAATCTTCAGTTCTAGCATTTTTAAAACCCCATCTCTATCAGTAACATCTTGCCCAAATTCTTCAAAATTCTTCTCTAATCAAAAGTCAAATCAAGTAAAAATCATTCAGAAAATTATTTTATAAAAAATATAGAAAAGTATTTATTCACTACTGGCTAAAAATTGCTACACCAGGAAGAAATGCAAATAACAAAATGATATTAATTGGACAAATATATTATACTGGGGAAATAACAAGTGTTTAAAAAAAAACAAGTGATTATTTCTTAAAAATAATTATTTAAATCATAAGAGTGTGAAAAACACACGATTTTTTTTCTTTGTTTAGTAATTAGCCAGACTACAATTTTTCTTATTTTCTAATGTAATCCAGTTTATGTTATTCTTTTTTGAATATTTACTCACATTTTAGCTGAATGAACATAGTTAATGATTGTGAATATTTATTATATTATGGAATAATAGTTATATATCTCTTAAGATATTTTTAGTTTAATAATTTATCGTTTGCCTTAAATTTAAGATTTGAACAGAATATTATTGATAAGTTTAACAATTTATTGTCCATTTTCCTTATCGTTTGCTTTGTTATTCTTTTTTATTGAAAAGTTTATATCGCTCTTGAACATCAGAATTCCTGTATTACATGAAGAATTAATTTGTTAACAATTATCATTGGAATACAATAAATTGATGTTTATAAGCAGATTTGGATTATCTCCATTTTTTTAATACAGTCCATATATTATGTCTGAAATAAATGTGGAAACCTCCATATTTACTCCAAATAGTTCTTTTCGATCACCGAAACTTACTGAATATTCCATTTGATATCTCGGCATCTTGTTTCAAATCTCCTCCAAGCAGTTAATCTGGCTTTTCTTAATCTACGCTTGCTTTTTCTTTGGTATCGAACAGATATAGGAAGCGTAAACCTGTGATGTATAGATACAATATGTGATTAAGATATTATTTAACATAATAGATACTTTACGATTTACTCAAGATTTTAATCGATGAAATAATTATTTCTTTAGAATACAAATAGACTAAGAAATACGGTGAATTTTTCGTTTTACTTATTTTAAAAAAATTCGTGATAATAGTACATATGACTTATTTTA
>BMAW01084357.1:36281-120636 GCA_019974015.1 Nephila pilipes | reverse complement strand
TTTTAAAAAAATTCGTGATAATAGTACATATGACTTATTTTAAAAAATTTCGTGATAATAGTACATATGACTTATTTTAAAAAATTTCGTGATAATAGTACATATGATAATGTTCAGGTACCATTTTACTAGAGCATTTGAAAACTGGTGTTGATCCAGGCCACTTTGAAGAATAGGTTTTGTTGACTCTATCGAAATTTGAGCTTCAAATTCTTTTAAAAATTTTGTATGATGCCATCAAATTCATAGCCCCAAACGAATATCTTTGAGGGTCAGGAAATATGACAGTATGTAACAAAAATTCAATTAAAAATATCATTGCTTGATTCTTTAAAGTTGTGATTACGCATAGCTATTGACGAGAAACCATACGACTCGCCAGAAAATTAACACTAGTTGTGTTGATTCAACAAACCGTTTCTCCACCATAGCAGCGAATATTTTAGAAGTCGGTGATAAAATATCTACCACGCCATTGGTCTTTACTAGTTTGCTAGATGTGCCTATTATTAAATATTCCTCTTTCAGATAACAAAAAATAGTCTGTGCTACTATTATTAGTCTGGAAAGTTATTCTATGTCAGGTATGTTGATGTTCATGAAAAAAATATTTATTTTTATTCCTTTGCATTAACGAGTACTCGTTTATTTAAATCCCTTACTTTAAGTATGTCTTTGGTCTTCAACAATATAGCAGATGATAATAAAACAAAACGAGAAAATGATCTCGAACAACAGTATTTCCATAAAAAGTGGGAATTAGAATACTTTTGCCACGATATAAAACATAAAATAATCTGCTTGATACGTAATAATTATTTTAGGACACGCAGGTTACGTAACATAAAACACCACGGTGAATATTTTCAGCTCTCTCATACAAATAAATTCACAAAGAACGGCTGTAATGAAACTGAGCTAAGAAAAGAAAAAAAATCATTTTAACTGCAAATAGTGACCAACTTTTATTTGTTAGAAAGTGGGCCGTGATTGGAAATATATATATATATAAATAGGGATTTTACTTAAAAATTATTTAATTTCTTAATTTTTCTCATTCTTTAACTCACAGTTAATCGTTCATTCTTATTTTCTGAAACCATTCCAATTTATCGTTCAATTTAAGCAACCACACTCTAGGAAAATCTGATAATCCCATAATCGTAAACATGTAGGGATAATCCATGACAGACTGTTAGTCTCCAACAAGTCCCTAAAAATCCCTTCATCCAATACCTGATGATCTAAAGAAATTCCCTGTATACAAATTCGAAGCAAGATAAAATTCAATGTTTTCATTTTTACCTAGATGATGTCTCTGACATTTTACATTTTCACCACGTAATCTTCTCTCTTTTATTGCCTCTTTATCGCGTTAAAACAATAAAGGTATAATTTTAATAAATTAGAAATGTCTTCGTTGTTTACAACGAGTGGAAACATATTGGCCTGGAAAATCATTATTTAGTTATTCTTTCAAACGAGAAGTATATATATAAATGTGTGTGTGTGTATTTGATTAATTCGATTTATCACATTCTTTTTATATTTGACTCTTTTAACGCCAATTTTCAAATTCTTACGTTAAATACAACTAATACTTTCATCTCTGGAGGCTCAAAAAGAGACTAATCCTCCCGAGAAAATTTAAGAACATTCTACAATAAATTAAGGGGAATTATATTTTATTGAATGAAATGTATTTGTATGAAATATAATTTAGAAAAAAAAATTTCTTGCAGTTACAACACAATGCTAGTGCTAAATTTCGAGCAATCGAAAGACACCGAGCAGTCAGTTTGTCTGGAATCATACGCTTCTGGGTCAAATATATTAGGCTAGCTGCAGACAAACTGACTGCTGCTATTTCGCAGGTTCCACGCATCGCATTCCAACACTGCGTCAAGTAATACACACCCGCTCTTTTCAGTAGGTTTGATAGTTATGTATACATTGTGTATTGCTTTCTTAAGCAAGACGACCCGCGTTCCCTTTATGAAATCCCCCCTTTGTTTCTGAACAAGAATATAGAAGCAAAATTTTGGCGATAGTTGAGTCAATGTACTGAGATATTCAAATAGTAATAAGATATGATATAACCTACTCATGGTGGAATGTTCTTTGGTGTTTTTGTGTACAATAAACGTTTACATTTTTGTTCAGATGACCCAGCTCCGTGGATCGCATATCAACACTGGTCGGACCAAATGCGGCCTGAAGGTTGACCAAACCTGATCGAAGTTATCACCTTTCATTTATCAGTGAGAAAAGTTGAGGTTATTTCTCTGAAAAAATATATAAGCCTAAGTTTGTTGTCTAAGCCTCCAAGTGTGAGTCTAATACAGTAAGTTGTTAATATATAGATTAAATGTTCATGCGCAATATGAAATGAAAAGAAAAAAAATAATCTATGCAAAGTTCCGCTCATAACAAATTTAGCCAACAAAGCTGCTAACTTCAAAGAGGCAAGTCGCCTTTAACGATGTTTTCCTACATACGTTGGTATTTCCTTTCTCACCAGTTGCATTACTAATTGTTAGATCCTTAAAAAGTTTTATACGCTTTGGTTATACCATTACCTGTAAAATAATTTTATCTCGAATGATTATCTAAAAGTTCTAAAATAATATGACCTCGTATATTATTGAATTCCTTATTCCATCCCATCTTCTCGTTACATTTCATTCATAAAAACTTCTACCAAACGAAACCAATGACAACTTTTGCCTATAAATATAATAAAACAGATATGGTTATATATATATATATATATATATATATATATATATATATATATATTCTTAACACTAATATATACTTCAATGAAGCGACTACAGTTCTAAATGATACTATTGTAAATCGGTTGAAAGAAATCAAATTAGATTTAGCAATTGTGGTACATTTTACACTTTATTTTGAAATATTATCAGGGAAAGCATAATTTGGTAGTACGAAATTAGAAGTCCATTGGGTGGCTGAAAATAATAAATACTCTTTCACGATTTATCTTTACAGATATTTAATTGTATTTTTATAAATATGTAGCTATTTGCATTAAATGTATATGGCCCAAAAGCTGTAAGTGAATTTTATTGTTGATCTAATGTCATATGTTCATAGGGGAAGGGAAATGGATAATAAATCTCTACAGAGTTCGACAACAAAGTTTCACCATAACATTAATAATACATTTCACAATTCAACCATAAATGGTTAAAACGAGTCAGTCACACTTATAGCAGATGTACGAAAAGCACTTCGGACAGAATCATTATCATGCAATCAAACGCAATGTCTGATCGATTCGCACGGCAATTCTATCGAAAATCACAGAGGCGAAGAAAATTATCACCAATGTGACGTCATTTTTCGAATAGAGCTGATATGCTTGGATATTTTATCCTATTTCAAATATTATGGATTACAAAATACGCTTTTTATACCCACTGTTCTAATATATCAGCTATGATGCATGTCAATGCATCTTTTCTTTAATATTTTTAGTTATTTAAATATATAGCTATGCAAGTTATATTTTATAGATGCAAACAATAAATTAAGGATTAATTATTTTGCATATTTAATGTATTAAAACATTTCATTAATTTTGAAGCAAATGACAAAATATAATTTTACTAAGGATTGCGATACTGATAAATCGGTTTATCTATTTAGTAGTAAATTGCGAAACTTTATCTCAAGTGGTCATCGGTATATTTTCACATCGTTTTTATCCGTAAGGCGATAAATAATTAACATAATTATAATATATTTCCATAATTTATTCGCTGGATCGCACTTTTATTTGTTTAATTAAAACATGTAAGAATGCCATCAAAAATAGGATCGTGGAATTGACTGAACGTACATATCCGTCTAATACAAGCAATTGATATACTGGATCAACCAGGTTGAAACAGAAGTAATAAATGTTGCCGGTTCAGAAAGTTTATGGGGACGTAGTGGCCTAATTTCCATGGTTGAAGGCTCGTGGCTTTCTTCGATATTTATTTTGTTGGAATGACTTAAATTTATAGTATTGTACGTAAATTCTTGCAGAGTAATAAGTGCTTTACTGCATAATACAAAAATACAAGATTTGCTTTTCACATTTAGATAACTCATACTACCAGTTACGAAGGTACTGTGAAGAAGATTATGTGAACGCAAATGGAAACACCATGATTGTACAAAACTGGCAGGAATCGGTTGTTAACAAATGTTTTGTTACCTAGGGTTAACAGACTTTATAAGGATATCTGTGGATGAGTTGGTGAGTACTTTGTGGATGATTCTAACACAGGTACTTTTTAAGCCATCCTCGTATTTTCGGGTCTCATGGAATGAATTTCTGAAGTAAAATGGTCGAAATAAATTCTAGACTAAAATGCATTTTTGATTTTTAACTCAAATGAATTCTTAGAATAATAATAACTAAGAAATTGAATTATCTCATTCTTTGGAGATCTTCATGCTTTGCCTTCAGTAAATAAACTGATACTTTTATTCAGTAGTGAATCCAGTAGATAGGCACGTGCCCCCTTCCATATCATATTGTCATGCAATGGGTGAACGTGGGAATGGTGATGCAAGAGACAGACAGAGCCATTCGGTGCCAAAGTATAAATGGGATCTAGATGGTTGAAAAAATGTGGGAAATATTGGGAGTGTGTCACCCGTGTTAATCAAAGACGGTAAACCCATGGAAGTTCATAACGGTGCTCCGGGTCATGATGCCTACACCTATATACAGAATGTGTGTAAGCCCCTGAGGGCAATTAAATACTCAGGCAAAATAAAATTTATTAGCAAAAAATCCGAATGAAGTTGCTCAAACCAAATTTTGAAATATTTATTTTGTTTTACTTCAAAGTTGTTTTTTGTGTCTAAGCATGTGATCTAGTTATCTATCGCATTGTAAGTTTTTATTTTAAATTTGAATTTGAATGAAATTTAAATGTTAATATTTAGTTTACTTCTTGGATTAAGGAATAAATAAATATTAATAATGAACGAAAGAAGTTAATACAATTAAGTGTTATAAATTTTTGAAAGAAAAACAATTGTTGCTCCCCATTGCAGATTTTGAGATCGAATTTAATGCATTTAAATTAGTTGAAATGAAATTTCTTGTAAAATGCATAACAATAATTGACACATGTAAATATGCACGTATACTCACAAAAGCTCGTTCTTTATTTATTACATATACCATCTGAAATACCATTTCAAAACGAATATGTTGAGCCGTATATTTCCATATGTGAGCCCTTCTGTTTTTAAACCGAGTGTTTAATTTTTTTTTTTTCAAAATACTTTCCAAAATTAAAATCTCGCATATAAGTTGAAATGAAAAACATTTTTCCTTTTGGCAACGGCACAACAAATAAGCAATATAAACACTTTCAGGATTGAAACAAATTATTTTAATATGAAAAGACTGAGCATTTATTTTTAGAATTACTTACCTTTTACATAAACTTATGACATAGGTAAACTAAAGAGAAAAGAAAAATGTGCTGTATTTGGCGATTTATCGTTTGTGTATGACTAACAAAAGTACGTACCTTTTTTGTAAACCAGCGAATTCGTATGGACGCCAACCTCAGTAATTCAGTTTAGAAAAAGTTCCAGAAGGTATTGTCTTATGCACAGAAATATTATGCAATTTGCTTAAATGTTTTAAAAATTTTCAGATGAAATTGAAATTTATTGCTGTTTTATAAGTATTATTTTTCAATTAACTTGCAATATCTGAAATTTTTTTAATGATACAGGAAAGAATCTTTGAAATAAAGATGAACTGTTTCAACATCCAATGAATTAATTAATATTAATATTCATTTAATTATACAATTCTTTTACAATTTGGCTCGTTATGCTTAATGAAAATTTTAAAAAATTTTCTGTCTCAGTGTTAAGGGAGAAAAGAAATAAGTCTTATAATTAGCCACTGAAAAACTTATTCTTAAAAAGTACAAAATTTTTCCTCCTTTTCTTAAAATCACAAATCAATAAGAAAATATTACCGATATCGTTAAAATAACTTAAAAAGAAAAGTATGAGTAATTAACAAGACGATTAAAGCTCTTGCTAACTGTCACAAGGTTTTTAATTCTAAAAATATAGTTAAAGCTCTGGTGCCTTAGATTTAAGTTTGATTAATATAATAAGGCGTTTTCTTTCTCATATTCTTAATTTTTTAAAAAAAATTTCTAATGACCATAAAGAAATATCAAACTCGCAAAAAATTAAATAAATGGGGGAATCCTTTTTTGAAAAATTAAAAAATGGCATTCAAGTTTCTTCTTTTTTTATATAAATTTTCTCAACGTTAAAGCAAAGAAACCTCTAGTTTATGTTAATCTAAAGGAGATAAAAGAAATAAAAAAAGTTTGAAAATATATAAAATATTCTTATTTAATAGAAATTAATCTTCCTTGAGGTAAAAAAAAAAACATTTTTTCGCATAATATCGATAAAATTCATGTGAAATATCACTTAAATTTTGATTTACTTGATTGATAGTTTTGGGTATGTTATAATTTAGTTTGTTTCGTAACTATTTGATAACCAGCATTTTTTCCACATTATTTTTCAGCAAGCGTTTTGAGAATCCAAAAGAAGTTATCTATTGTTTGATGCAAAAAGATGGAAAATTTCTTTTTTTTTTTTTCGAAAAAATGATGAACATGAACTTTCCACGAGAAATTCTCATTCTCTCCTTTTTTTTTGGGGGGGGGGAGCGAAGCTGGAGTGTGCCGCTCAGCACTTTGACTCCAGGACATACTCGAAACCCATGTTTCGTCACCCGTAATCACATTATCCGAAAAATGCGGATCACTTCCCCACTGCTCCAAGAAGTCATGCGAGATTGTAGCACGAGCAGCCTTCAGTTGATTGGAAAGCATCTTGGGGACCAACTTCGCGTAGATCTTCGCCATGCCCAAATCTTCGGTAACAATGAGATGCACGGTACTTTTAAGTATATTACACTCATCTTCCAGAATTCTTACACTCAGGCGTCGATCAGAGCTCAACATGTTCCTCTCTCTACATTTTCATAGGAATGTGACGTTGACGGGCGTCTAGGGCGGTCTTCGTTCCCGTCTTCCTCTCTACCCTCTCGGAACATCTTGTGCCAGCTTTAAACCATATTTCGGGACATGGTATTATCTCCATAAGCTTCCCTCAGAATGGCAATGGTCTGAGCACGCGTTTTCTTGAGCGCAACACAAAATTTTATCGCGTAACGCTGGTCCCTGAAATGTGGTATCTTGAAATTCCGACGAGTCGCTAAAACATGAGTTTAAACTAGCAGCTGCGCATTCTGTAGAACAGATTACAGGCAACTAACGCGGGTATCATTGGTTTCCCGAAATCTCCCACGACTTTCCTGTCACTGTGCCCGCATTGCTATTGACTTACTTCGGCGGCACGAGGTCATTCAACTTACTTTTGAGACACACTCTGTATATATAAGAATAGAGAATAAAGAATTAGCGAAATGACTCAAAAGACTATCATTTGGTGTATTCATCAGGTTGATTAAATTAACAATATTAAAGCTAACAATTTTAAACCTGGAGGAAGATAGCAGTGGTTTCACCCACATTCGTGTGAATGACTGTTATGAAATTAATGTAAGCGTTTTGGGTATGACTCGCGAGTGTGAATGTGTCCATCTGAAAGTTTGATTATGCGTGTGTGAATGTGCCCAAAATCTTGGCGAAAGAGAAGCGAGGTAGCAACAAAGAGAGAGAAAGCGCCCTTTTCTCGTAAAAATGCGATACACATTTTTGAACATTAAGCGTGTAATGGCCCTCTACGGGTCTTTCCTGTGTAAATTCAAATGGTCTAGGTTGGACTATTTCGAATTAAAATCATCTGTATCATGATCGTAGGGACTACGTATAGAGTGGAAAATTGATCAAATAAGAATCGGGGCATTACAAACCAACAAGTCAACTGTATTTCTTATATTTCCTTATCATGTATGGAGTTAGATCCTGAGATCTAACAGATCAAAAGAATATTACTGATACATCTATAAAGAATACGTTGTAAAGCAGTAGGTGGTCAGAATCTGTTGTTTGCTTGATATTGCTTGTAAAAAATGAAAAAATATTAAACATTCCATTACGATAAAATTAAGATAATTTTATTTTCGATTCATTTAATATCGACTGGCACTTAATATTTATAAAATTTTTGAGTTCATAGCTGTAAAATGTGTCGATTGTTTCTCAAGTTATTGCACATAAGTCGATTTTAAATGTAATTTAAGAATATGCTTTGAGTTGTGGCAATATGGTTGTGTAAGTTTATATATTTTCAGTAGATAACTCTTTTAATTCTAAATTTTATATATATTTTTTTAACTATTCAGTCATAAATTTTATTATTAAATAAATACTTCCAAAACAAAATTTACCACTCAAAGATTTAATCAAACATACACAAACGCCCTCACTCATATATTTATATCAAAGATGGGAAAGAAAAGTTTAATTCCACTAAAATATTCTAAATTTCAAAGGTAGACATCTTTTTATGCCTTGCGAATTTTGTTTTTCATCGAGATTTACATGTCTATCAAAAACACTTCCAACAAAACTTTTAGTTTTCATAAAAACTTTCTGTTCTTTTCAGTAAAAGTTCCAATCTTCAGATAATCCTCGGAACTTTCCCCATTAAAAGTGAAAATCACTTTAGAAATATAAATCAAATTCACTGCTCCGCCATTATTCAGTATAAATTCCCTTAACGTCGTGAATATTTCTCACCGAAGACTGTTGAATAGGTTAACAAGTAGGTTCGAAATAGCAGTTTTATCGTCCATTTTCTCCAACGTGAATATTTAAAAACGCTTTTAAATATTCATGGAGCGTTTATACCTTGAAATGGTAAGTGAAATCCACCAGTGATGTGATCAATACGGACTAGGTTTTGTGTTTGTTTACTTGGTGTTAAAACTGCAATCCCGAACTGTCAATTACTTATTAAAATGAGCTATTGAATTCATCAGTTTAGAATACATTGCTTGCCTGGGGAAAAGGGCGTAATTTAATTCGTCTCAAGATGAAACAAATGATGTTTCGGATAATTCAAGTTTCTGTTTGGTATAAAGTTTGTGTTAGTTGTAATTAAATAGTAAATATAGTTAATTAAAGTATCTTTGGCTTATTTTTGAGTAAAGGTAAGTTAATTATAGAAAACTAGTTTTATCCGTGATAAATTCGAAATTATAGTATCGAAAATTCACGGATGTCTTAATGCTTTAAAATATGACATAATGGATAAGTATTACATACACAAATAGTAGTTATATTTTCCTAAGGATTATTCGAAATAATAAGTTTACTTACATATGTATTGTTAAATATATAAACAGTATATTTACCTAAGTATTATAACACGCACTGGAGTGCAAAAACTAGGAACGAAGTAAAACAAATTAGCATATCAGTGGAACGAAGAGACAGAGTGGACCATTGCCACTCTCCAGACCCGACCCAGGACCAGAATGATGGAAGAATTGAGTAGTCTAATCAGGAGTTTAACTAGGGTGAGGTACTGTAGCACATGGCGCAGATATGCAGCTAGTCGTAATGTAGGAGTGTCGGAGCGAGAAAAAGCACGGCGGTGGTGTAAGCTCAAAATTTCTAGGAAAGCGATTGCACGGCGTATGTCAGTATGAGCGACGTCTAAATGCCGCCTCAGTGTAAAATGTCGGAAAATAAATCTGTAAAACGACATCTGGATCGTTTTGATGAGATCGAATCATTGGAGAAATAGAGGAAGGTCGAAGTGTGACAAGTGAGGCCGCGGATTTCGGGATTACTCACAGCATTGTTTCACGACTTTGAAGAGAATTTCTAACTACAGGAACAGCTGTCTGATGGATCAGCAGTGGTCGTCCACTAGGAATCACGCCAAAGGACGAGCGGTATATTGCCCTACAGGCCAGAAGGAACAGGCGACAGACAGCGGAAGAAATCGTTAGACGCACGGCACAGACAATTGGAGACCTATAACATGTTTCACCGTGGCAGGGAGCCACTGTATGCACTGTAGTGGTCTGTTTGCCCGACGACTTGCACGGTGTATACCTTTAACGTTTACTCATTGAAGTAGGCTTTTTATGTTGAGCCGGTAATATCAGAATAAGACAGACAATCAAAAGGGTCGAGTACACTTTACGGATAAAAGCAAGTGCAGTCTGAGTAGCGATTCTGGAATCATACATATCTCGAGAGAGCGGGAAACCCGTAATAACCCCTCCAACATCATTAAAGGAAACTGGTTTTGAGGTCGGGGTGTTTTCGTTTAGAGAGGCATAATGCTTGCTTGTCGTACCGACCTTCCCATCTTCGAAGGAGGCTCAGTCACCGGGGGCCGCCATTGTAACTAGATTTTCCTTCCATATGTGAGTCTTTATAGGGGCAGTATGGGTCCACAATTCTTTGAAATCCACAATATTTTAAAAACAAATATAATTAGATTTAACGATCACATAACGGAAACTTATTTACTTATATCTATAATACGTAATACCCCGATGCAGATAGTAATTTTGAGTTTGCGCTACATATTGTGAGTTATATAAGTAATATGGCTAAGTATTGATGTGTTTGTGTCTCGTGAATATGATGTGTGTGTGGTGAGTTTCTGATGAAATCGAGTGAATGTCTTTGCCAATTTTGGCGAAATCCTTATTTAAATGCTTCGCCAGGAGGAGTACAGGGTAGCTACAAAGAAAATAAAACATTCTTTATTCCGACAATGACCTTCTGGTGGGAAAGTGTTCAAGTCTTTCGAGTATTCAAGAGGGACCATCCCAAATCAAAACACAAAACCCTATAATTAGGGGGACCACGCATCACTTAAAATTTTCCCATGTTTTTGTTGTTTGTAAAGCCACCCATTATACCAGATGCGTAGTTCCTACATACTTTCCTTGATTATCAAGGTAAACGACAATTGTTGGAGGAGAAGTTCTGTCACTTTCGCAGTGACTGAAAATTTCCCTCTTTTCCTTTCAAGCAATGTTTAGTGTGACAATTGCTCCGGGGGAAAATAGGGAACCCATGATGGGGTGACAAGTCTAAAGTGATTAACTTTCACCGACTCCGGAAACTAACACCATCAGACCTAACAACATTTCAACTCTCCCCAGAGGATATCCGGCTTTCTCCAAAAGAAAAAATAATAATATCAACTGAAACAAAGTCTCTACAAACATTTCGATCCCATCCCCTACAAATCTATGAAACAAAATGGTGACCAAGACAAAAAAAAGAAGGATCAGACAAATTTGAGAAAACTCCATTAGAAGAGAGTATAATCTAACAAGAGACGGATAGGTAAGAGATTGGAAACAAGAAGGAACTAGGGAAGAAAGGCAAGATTGCAGAGGACTCGTCATCTAAGGAGGAGGTAAAAAAAAATGGCTGCTTTCGACCGACGATGAAGATAATGGGTAATCATGCTTGCATTACGACAAACTTACGTTTGACATTATAACTACACATCGATGGTTATTTAGCACAAATTGCAAATATTCTTCCCCTGATGTTGGTATCTGATTTGATTCTGATGACGAAGAAGAATTTATTTGTGAGTAATACATCACACTGAATACCTAAATTCGAACGAATAACATTTCTCAATATAAATTCTCAATTGTGTTTTTATAAGTCTGCAAACGGCTTAAAAATTAAAATAAATTAATGAGAAACAGTTTGGGTACATTTTGTAATTTTTACTAGGTACACACATAATTTTATCCGACTCTACCTCAACAGTTGCACTTTAGTTTTCTTTAACTTAACTCAAGTTAAAAATTTTAAACTTGAAACGTTTTTCAATACCCTTCATGTGTATGATTACTGTTATGCCTTTATCTTTTATATTTGGAATGGTGGGGTGGAATTATTGGACGACTAAGATATGGTATCCGGTCTTACCTCTCTTTTCCTTGTGAGTGTATATAGTACTGTTTTTTAATTCGAATAAATTTATATCTCTTGGTTTTCATTGATCATACGAAATAGCCATAGCGACGTGCCTTAATAGTAGTTTCTCTTGGTTAAAAAGCAGAAAAAAAAGTATTTAATACTTTGCAAAGCATACCTTGGGAGAAATGGTAAATAGGGACAAAATTTTATCAAGAATGCTGCTAGATTAAATGAGAAAGGAATCTGAGCAATAATCACTTGTTTCAGTTGCATCATCTCTGAAAGGAATTAGTTACAAATGAAAATTCTTTAAATGAAAATTCTTCGCCTTTTTTGTCCAATCCTCTTTTGAAAGACAGCGCAAATATAGTTGAAACAATTTACACCCCCCCTCTTTTTTTATTGGACAATATACAAAAAAGAAACTTCTGTAAGTTAGGGTCAGATAATTCGGAGTTTTGTTGTCACTGGAAACCATGATAAGAAAATCTGGAGGATGCTATATCTTTCTCTTTTCTGTAGATAGTTCTTCATCACCTAGATTATTTTTAACATTTATTCTACTTTAATTAAACACAAAGCAAAACTGACTTTTTTTATATCTATTTAAACTTTTTCTAGACTTTCACGTTGTTAGAAGAGGAAATTATTTTCGTCTTGAGGATGTTACTAATTCGGTGATTCTGCTTCCTATTTCTGGATAAAAATGTTTTATTTTCTTATAAAAGAACTATAATTTTTGACACTGATCGTCACATATCTTGATATTTAAGTGATAGTATATTAATAGAATAGTATCAGTCCTTTCTATGGAAAAATGACGATAAAAATAACACGAAATTGCGTTTAATCTTATCCAAGAGAAATAGACTTCATATCCGTAGTGTAGTCGTGGTAGCCTAGTGGTCATGGTCGTTGACTCGCGGTCGGCGCTGTTAATGTCGAGTCAGGGGCTCAATCCCTGTTGCCACTAAAAACTTACCGCGCAGTGGGGCTGATGAAAGGTTAAATATTGTAGAAGTCCCAAGTCTTCCCATTGGCGTGGTGTGAAAGTATGGAGAGGGAAGTTTCAGTTCAGGTGTCGTCCTCGTCACTTCATCGTGGTTCATAGTTACGAAGTCCATCACCAACATCCTTCGAGTTGCTTCTCAGAGCGACGTTAATAAACAATCATATATTTATCTGGTCCGAAGCAATGAGGTTTGAGTCATCGGTTGATTCAGAGATCATTCGCAGACCCTTTGTAGTCTCACACTGATAAATTCAGCTCGCCATATCTCGACAACCAACCGACTAACTTCAGAACTAAACTCTACAATGCTTACATGTATAATTCTACAAGTCTATTCAATGCGTTTCAAAAATTATAACCTGGGCAATATAAGTCCTATTACATCTATTTGGAGAGATCGTCAATTCAAGCAGTCTCAAAAAAATAGTTAAAGGGGAAAACAGGGTACAGCCCAAGTTTTACTTTTAAATTTAATTCTTCAAATTAGAAGTCTCTTTCTCACATTTATGACTGGTGGTACATATCACAAGAAGAAGAGGAAATAATGAATAAAACCTTAATTCTCAATCCTTAAGAATTTTTGTATTAAGAGACACATTCAATAATTTTTAAAGGTACAGAACCGCTTCATTATTATACAAGCATATATTCTAAGATCTTTCAATGTAAATAGAAATCTTTTGATTAATGAATGATTTGGTTTTCTATTAAACACATGTAAATCTTTTGTTTTCACGTAATGCGCTTCAAGCGTTGCTGTAAAGAGTTCGGTTGCATTTTTATTCCCTCGAACAGACATTCAATCTGGTAAAGGAAAGTGAAAAACAACTTTTTTTTTTACTTTATTTCCACGGGAGTTGTGGAGGTATTGAAAAAATTTACAGCTGCATAAAGAGACAGAGCAGAAAGGGATTCTTTTCTTGGGAGAAGAATAACGAAAATTGAATTTTTCATGAAGTCAAAACCCTGATGATGTCTGCATCGTGAAGTGGTGCAGTTTCCTTTTGCGGTTGCTACTGTATGCTGCAATGTCTGGAAAATGAAGGATAGTCGTGAAAGAATTGCTTTATCTTTTAAAGCGGAAAAAATTAGAAAGTTGATTATTAACAGTTGCATTTATAATTTATTTTTGAAAGACGCAATTTCTTATTAGAATAAATCAGTTCATTAAAAAAAATCTCTTGCTTGTTTTTGGTGATTGTGTAGCTCTTAAATTACATATTTCTGGCAATTGTGTATTCACTCTAAGATAATACAAGATTTTCCCACGACATCGTCTATAGCTGAAAGTTTAATAAGCAAAATGTAATAAATTCAAGTTATCTTAGTTTAACTGACGATGTTCTTAGCTAGTTAGTAATAATTTTGTGCAATATTAATTACTATTTTTCTACATGTCGTTCTAGTCACGGTAACTTTGTGGTCATGGTAGAATCGAATTTGCGGTCGGAATTATTTCTGTCGAGTTCTCGACTTAAGTCCTGATACTTGTGAAGGCTTGCCATGTAGCGAGGCGGAGGGAAATTAAATCTGTCGAGGCTCCGAGATCTCCCGTTGGTGCGGCCGGGAAGTTAGGAGAGGGGTTGCCAGTTTCGTACTCGTCACTTGACCGAAGTTAAAAATTTTGAGGTCCGTCCTCAACAGCCCTCGTGTTGCTTCTAAAGTGCAATGTAAATGAACAATTACATCACATGTCCCTATTCTTTGGGTTATTTTTCTTTTGTAAGCATGCTTTATCAATCTTTGTACAGATATATTATTTAACTATGTAGAGATTTAATTTTATTATATTTATTATTTGTACCTGTAATAGTATTTCTTGTTTCAATTATCTTTGTTTCTCTACCTTTCTTGTGAATCCATTTTGGTTAATAACCAGTATAATCTTTGAGCTTGACCAGCTGTATTTGGAACTGTATACGATGTATTTTTGTACTGTCCCGTAATTATATTTCGTATTGCATTGTATATAGATCTATTTTCTATTTTTATATTGCATTATTTATAACCGTATCTTGTATCGCTGTATGACGTTGTTTATAATTGTATTTTTTTATTTTTGTATTGTACACGTTTAATGTATAGTGTATTTTTGTCATTTAAATAAGTATGTAACGGTAGCCCATTCAGGATTGTCTCTTGTGCCTTAGCTAAACTCAATGTTTAAACACTACGAATCAATAAGTAGATCAAAGAGACGTTAGGACAATAATTACACAATTTATTATCCGCTTGTTAATATAACAACAATTATAAATGCTCTCCCGGACAAGGGCCTTACTGTCTTAACTCAATCTAACAGAAATAATCTAATTGACTCTTACAACTAAGCCTTCCTCGACTTCAAGCATACATTAACCAGCTGATAACTTGAGCAATTCTCGGCTCCGACTTCAACTCCGACTCTGGAATAATTGCTGAACACTGGAATTACTCAATCTCAACTTCTCGAACCACTCAACCTCTACTCCAACCTCCTACTTAAACCTCTCTTTCGCGACTCTCAGTCTGAGTTTATATATTTCCTAACTCTCCTGCTTCACTTCATTTCTACTAGCTTTACATAATCACATTTCATTTTTGGTAAGGCAAAGGTTGTTTAGCAAAAGCAATCAATCTTAAATAAAAGTCCCCAAGGTTAGTGAAAAGAAACCGCGAATAACCCAACTTCACAAGTATGCTGAGGGATCCTCCTCCCACCCTACATCCGTGATCTTCCACGGATGTAGGGTTTGAGGAGGCTCTTTTTGATTCCAGTTCCCTGTTGGTAAGCCCTTGTCGATCCGTTTGAGTGATTTGTCAATAGCCCTCGTGTTGCTCCTAAATGCGACGTTAATAAACAATCAAATTATACATGTATTATCACATCATTCTCTCTGTGTGTAAAACACTTTTAAACAGTATTTCTTCATAGCTAACGGAGGTGAAGTTTCTGCAGTGACGTACAAAAATGTCATCCTTTTTTATGAAGAGGGGGAGGTTATATTTCAAAAAGCACATAGATGAAAGCGCCACTGAGAGATATTTATGGATCTATTTCTATATATTAATCTATGGCCCCCTTTCCCCTGTATATACGGGACTCAATCCGTGTACGCATATTTTTTTTAAAAAAATTAATATTTGCATGCAATTTGTCGTTCCCTTTCCACCAATTCCGCAAAAAAGTCTCTCTTAAGTAATTTTCTTTATGTATGATAGGGAAAGACCACAAAATAGTGATCCATTTTAATGGTGTGGTAATGAATTTGACATAGCACTGATGGGTTTTAAAAACCCATCAATGGTATGTGAAATTCATGTTTAATAACATAAATTCAAATTTATGAAATAATATTTCTATGATATTAACCGTTTAATCGTTTTAGTATCTGTATTTTCCTTTATTTAAGGAGTAAAAAAGTCCGTTGAAACAACGATAAGCCAACTAAGCAAAGAATATCAGTACTGGAATAATGTCTTTAAATGAGAATAGTTTTTAGGAATACCTGGTCTAAAACCTCAAATTCGGACATGAAAAGATAAGTGAGACACAATTACACTCTATCGTATCTTTAGAAGATTTCTACTGGAAAAACCCGAGTACAGAAACATATAAGTGTCGAGAAGGTTTCACTATATAATCTTTTCCAATTTATCATATTATAATATATATATATATATAGTTCACAGTAGTCTGCTTTATATATGGTTAAATAAGGGTATTCCAACATAATATTTACTGTCTTGTTATGACGGGTTTTTTTTTGTCTTCTTTTTTTCGATTTAACAAATTGAAATCATTTTTCTCGTTCTAATTCATTCAAAAATGTTTGTAATTTCAGACCCAATAAAAGAACCGTCCATCTACGTGTTTTCCCTTTTTTTTTCATAATATCACTTTTTGTTCATCATTTCACAAAAATATTTTTTGCTAAATTCCTCTTCTGAAATTCCTATTTTTATTCACTTATAAAAAAGATGAATGTCTACCTTTTAGACATCATACAAGTTCATGACGAAACAGAGAAAATGCAAATTTTTTCTTCATTAAAAAATAAATTAAAAAAAAAAAAAAACTTTTTTTCTACATACTTTTTATATCGTATACGAATTCTTTTCCTTCCTCCCAGTGCTTAAAAATATAATCCTATTTCTTATATTTAATTATTTAAATATTAATCATCCCATTCTCATTCCTTTATAAAATATTAATATCTTTCTTATTCTAACATTTTTTCAGAATATTTTCCAACCTGAAAATCTTTTGCATTACATATTCTTCGTTCTTTTCCGTTTCAAATCAGTCTTAACGTCTTCTTTTTGATAAAGCTTGCAATATTCTGTATTCTGTTGTCTCTTACTCACTGTTATTTTCTTCCTTAATTATTTAAAATGAATATTTATCCGTCCAGTTCAAATATTTTGATTGATTATTCATTAATGTAGTATTCAGAAGAAACAAAAAGGTTGTTGGCAATGGACCTCGTAATTTTGTACTTGATGAAGACGACATTTGAGCAGTCCTCCTACTCTCCGAAATTCCTCAACCCACCCTCTCTGGTGCTTACCTTCTAGACTTAAGTAAGGGCCTCATGACTCCAGTATCCTGGTGATCATTTTGTCTTCTTTTGGAATTACCATCTTCAACAAAAATGGGTGACAGGTCCCAGGATACCCTAGCGTTCTTTCTCAGTTTTCGACCATATTTTATGTCAACCAATTTCGCTTCTTTTCTACAGTTTTTTTTTCTTCTAATTTTTAGATTGAAGATAGCATTGTTTGGCACAGTATAATTAGGTATGGCTATTTTGCCACACACTCATAAGTCAACTTTCACGCACTCCACACTACGCTATCGTGAAGATATTGCGCCCACAATAGTTTACAATACTTCCGAGGAACTCAAATCCACACGAAGAGATAGTGATAATGCTCGTCATGAGCGTATGTATATGCCCAGTCAGCTACCGTGGCAGACAATAATTTTTAGAAATCCCAAAGAAAAGTTCTCCCTTTCATTTTCAAAATTTGCAGATACAATATTCTTTTTTATATTCGGGCACTTCCTTTTTCTGGCCCTTGCCATTAACTTTTCACTTAAGTAGGCAAACCTTTCCAACTTTATTGTATGCCTTTTACTGCTATAGAATAAAGTTGGCTATCAATACCAAACAATTTGTTGTAGTTTTAGTTATTTCGTTTGTTTGACCTTTATTTGTCTGAACTGTACTAAATTTTGTTCAATAAAGCATAGCTTTTAATGGATACAGAAGCTATTATTAGAGATTTTTTTGAGTAATCCAGAGCCTCAGTTCGTTAATCGGGCGATGTTCTGATTTGATATTTGCCGGATTCCTGCACGAGTTTTGTATGTAGACTTTTTTTGATAATCGATATATTATAAGTAATCTGTCATTTCTATTCGGACTTATAAAATTCTTACTTTTGTATGCCCTGAATTCAAGAATGATAAATTTCGAATCTTCTCCTTGAACCTTGAACTTCCATTGAAATAAATTTTACAAACAAAAGCTTTGGAGTAACGTAAAAGAATTCAGATGAATGAAGTTATGAATACATTTTAACGAATAAGAAAAATAACACAGTAAATATTCTAAAAATATTTTTCTATCTCTAAGTGAAAGTAAAGATTGTAATTGTTTAATGATGTCGCACTGAGAAGCAACACGAGGGCTATTAGCGACGGACCTCGTAATTTTGAGCCTCACTTAAATGACGAGGACGACACGTGAATTGAAACCTCCTTATCCAAAATGTGAAAGTAAGGAAGTTAATCTACAAGAATAAAAATATTACTTACGTTTTTATTTGTACACAGTTTTCTTATTGTTAACTTTATAACAATAAAAATTCGTATTGATTCCTATTGGGCATATAGTACAGAATAGATTTTAGTATGGGTATTCAAATTATGGAAATTATACGGGCTATAGCTTACATTATTGGGTCTATACCATAAAATTATTTGCTTCAAGCATTCTAATATTCATTAGATAATAAAATCAAAACCCCTGTTTAGATTGCTTTATCTGTAAGAAACCGTTTGGCTTAAAAATTTTTGAAAAAATTAAGTTTAATTTTTTTAGTTTAATAAATAAATTTCCTTAGGACATTGTCTTTTTTTTTTATTAATTCATGATTTCATACCGCCTCATTTTTGATTCTCTAAAATATTTTATATATCTGTTTCTGGATACAATAAGTCTTACATTAGAGAATTAAGTACAAAAATTTAAAAACCAATTTGTTAACCCCAAATTTAACGCCAAATGATGTTTTTCTAATATTTTGACGATTTCTGTACATTTCTCATACTTTTGCTCATTTTGCATTTTAAAGCATTTATTATTTACCTTCATGTATATTGTAAAATATATTATTTTTTTCTATTTATACATGTTAAATAATATGATAAATAACTTATAATTTTTAAAAGCTTAAATATAAAAAAAACTACTAAAAAACTCTTACTTTCTTTAAGAATAAAAATCTATTCTGAGAATTTGAAATTTAAAAACTTCATCCTCATTTCCCTAAATATTATATTACTATATATCAGAATTTCCGCGTCAAAAATATCAAAACAATTTAATCAATATTCTGGCCTTTGACATTAAAAAATAGCTCTGATGCAATTTAAAACAGAAACACCGAGAAATGAAAAATTCCACGAACATGATTTGCATTTAGAAAAAGAAAATGGTTTTCCTTTTCGAATTCAAATATGGCGATTTGTTGACTGAACTGATGCAAAATTTTTTATTACATAAATGGAAACTAGCTGGAATAAATAATATCCTCGAATATATATATTACTACAGCGACTTTTTTTCGTAAATATTTTCCCATAGCTTATATTTATTTTGTAACGCTGTTTGATAAAGAATTTGGACAAAACGCTCAAAGATGCCTTTTCAGGCTGCATTCCCCCTCCTTTTCCTCCCAAAAGAATTTGATTATCTGGTAACATCTATTCTGTTCTATCTATTTGATTACATTAACATATGCTTACGTAATTTTTATGTTTACTTTAAGTTCATTTCGTAGATAAATACTGGTCAATAATGGTTTTTTTTTTGGAACCTCTCCTTCCCACTGAAACTACGTACAATCATTTCTCGTTTTGCATCTTACTTGATTTACATGGTTTTTAAATGAAAACAAAAACAATATTGTTTTTGTTTCATTTTAATTTTTTGCATTACATCATTCATAAATTAAATGAGTATCATATTCGTGTTGCATTTCCATGTATAACAAAAGTGTTGCTACGCTGTCGTTGATTTAATACAATTAAAAAAAAAATATGATTAAGATTACAAATATTAAAAAGACTGTAAAATCTGCATTTCTTTATTTTGTTAGAATTTATTAAAATAGAGTGGGATTTTTACAAATTTCTTGAAAGCATTATTTATAAGAAATTGATAAAAAGAACGTTAGGAAACGAATTTTCAAAATTGAAAACACACACAGAAACGTGAAACTCCATAGAAAAAATATCTTTACAAGCGATTTTCTAGATCTATTTTCTTAGGATTCTGATACACTTTTCTTGAAATTTACTTCATGCCATAACGATGATGTTTCTCTCATCATAAAATGAAATTTTTGCCTACATAGTGAACTTAATGCATTTCTAATCAACACTCAAAAATTTTAGCATAACGCAATATTTGTATAAGAATGTAGGAGAATTTGAATATTAAAATTAAAATTATTTTCACATTTCACTTGATTTAGAGTTTGAATAATAAATATGTTCAGTGCGTAAATTGTGATGTTTATAAGCATTTTGTAGATTTTTGAATTTATAATTAGATTGACATTTTACTTACCTAAAGATTAATGCACGATTTACAGATATAAATTCAGTTATTTTTGATTAAATGCTCATACATCATTATTTATGTATATAAAAACAATTTATTTACATAAACTGATGCATAAGTATACATTCTTGATGTTAAAATATGACTTCCATCGCTTTCAATTTAAAAAAGTGAGGATTATTTAAACTTATCTTAACATAAGCTTTCTCTCTTCCATTTACTTTTGCGGTGTATATCCTTCCTTATGTAACTCTACAGCCATTGTAAAGTATAACTAAATTGTCAATAATCTCAAAACACTAACTGCAGATACACCAGAGAAAGACAATATAGTTTACTATAGCTATCAATATAGAATATCGAAGATCTCTCTCTCTCTCTCTCCCTCTTCATTCAGTTAATCCTATTTTTTATTCTAATAATAAAGTCTTAGTTTACAAATTAACTCGTTCCGATACACTTGAATGTTTATAACATATTCAACTCTTATTACTCAAACTATTAGTAGCTTCAATCCAAACGATTAGTTATGATGATTCATTCAAATTTATAAATGTGTATCAGATTGTCGTTGTCATTTATTTTCTCTCCCTTTTTAGTTCTATTTCTTTCTTTTATGTATTTCTCTCTCTGACTGAATTCATTGCACTTCTTATATTCATCTGATTTACCTAATCATGTTTCACTTGGGTTTGCAAGGAGTTGTTATTTTATGCATTTCAAATTACCAGAAGGCCATATAAGATAGAGAAGGGAAAATTTCCCATCGTCATACCTTAAGGAAGAGAACAATGTAGCCAACATTTTAATAAATAAAGGAGTAGCCATGAGAAGCGTTGATAAGTTTTCTGTTAGTGACTCGGATAGTGTTATTATGCCTGCACTGCAACACCACTCTGTAATCCGTTTTCAAGATATGGTTTTATACCTGCACTGCAATATCAACCTATTATCCATTTTCTAGGACATTGTATACCAGCAAAATAGTTACTAAATTAAAGTGTTAGCAAACAAACAACAATCAAATAGTGTAGAGATAGATAATTAACCTTTTTAGTTCATCGATATATTTCAATTGCTGAATATGGTACCTAGAATTCTACCTCAGAGAGTTTGTAATATAGTCTAATGTCAATATTGATGATCAAGATTAGTAGCGCACTCGGGGGCTTTAATTGCGATGACTAAGGATTCGAATGGTCTACTTAGTTCTTACTACTCCTAGCGGTCCTAGATCCTTGTTCGATAACAATCTAAATAGGTTCACACCAGGAGTGAGAAACAGCCACGTTTACGTATTAGGTTCAGGCGTATAATTCCGGTCTGGTAATATAGGTTCCAATATCCTATTACTTTCAGATTATATGTTCCAATATCTTATTACTTTCAGAAAACAAATTCCTATATCCTATTACTTTCAGAATATGTATTCATATATCCTATAAACTTTTTAATATAATATATTATTATATTATTTTTAGAATTTCATTCTATTATATGAATTTTGTTTGTTAATACCTTTTATAGCATTGAAACGTACAAAAAATTGAATAATATTCTAGCAACTTGAAAAGTGTTTTATTAATTCAGTACTTTTTATTAAGTTAAAAAAATTGCACATTTAAATTACTCAAGTTGTGTCAATATAATTGTAAGATAAGCCTTATAAGTAATGATAAAATTAATAGGGTTTTGTATGGAATGTATTACTCATGGAATAGGTTCCAAACACGTAATACTATTATTTATCATATCATTTATCATATTACGAAATAACGGCTTTCCCCTAGTCCACTCACGTCACCTACATCTACATAAATTAATCACTACCTTCTCTCTTTAACTATTAATATCCAATTTCTTAATTCTAACTTTCCAACCTGCCTTATATTCAATTTGACTTCGATTATATATATATATATATATATATATATATATATATATATATATATATATATGTACGTTTCTTCTATTCAATTCATTACAATTCTTTAGTTCCAATAATGTGCATAAATGATGTTTCATTTGGTTGGTGAGAGGTTTTATTTCATACAATTAACTGTTTAAAAAAATCATCACAGTTACTGAAAAGAAAATCGTGGACAGTTCGCCATAACAGCATGAAGGAAAGAAAGATTCTATCATATTAAAGCTCTGAAGAAGTGTAAAGGCTGTTTTTCGTTCTGTTTCAGCTTGTAGTTGCTACGAAAGTTAATTATGTTTGAATTACATCATTGTGTTTGATTGTAAGAAACATTGTAAATTCGTGTCTATGTTTTTTAGTATATTTTTCACCGAATATTATTGACGTATGTTTGTTTTATTTTCAAAAATATATTGGGGAAATAATAGCATATTAAAGTGTTTCTAAAAATTAATGAACCAATATTCATTTTTTTTTCACGTAACCCTTATCATATTTTACACGATCCGTTTGCACGATTTTCTGAAGATTGTATCTATGCATGCAAGGAATAGATGCATGAGTTTTACTTATCATTGAAAAAACATTATTTTAATTGAAAGTAATCACTATAAAAGTCTATAGTGATTATACTTGTATTTCGTCTGAAGGACAGAAACAAATAGACCAGTAAACTGAACATTACATGTCCTTGTTCCACTTAGTGAATGAATTAAATAACATAAAAAAGATTTTTGTTTGTTTCCATAATTATATTCTTATTCACTTTACATCCACTAACAATTAGTTTTACTTGATTGCCAAGCATCGCTGTAAACGCTTACCATTACGTATATCGACTTTTTCTTGACAAATGCGTATGGTTTGATAAGTGAGTGTCTTATGACGTTTTCATTTAAGAATTCAAACTGCAATAATTTCCTCATACGTCTGTTTTTCTTTGGTTGTATTTAGAAAATTAAATAATTCTCTTTGATCAATATACATAGCAATAAGATTAAAAGGGTATATTTTATACATAAGTACATTTTTTAAATACATGTAAATTATAAAGTTCCTCGCCAATTTACAAATAAATTAGTACAATTCTCTAAGATAAAATTACCGAATATAACTTCGAACAGTATCACAGACTAATTAATTACTTTTCACTAAACATAATCTCTATTTATAGAAGGCTGGTTCAAATAATATCTGTTTTTGACGACATATGGAGTTGCTAAACTAAGTTCGTGTTACCATTGTGTGCAGCCATCTTTTAAATAGAGCCAAATTAAATTTGACCTTGTTTCATATGTAAATTTTGATTTAAAACAAATGGTTACCCTTGTGTGCTACCATCTGTTAAACGGAGCTAGATCAAATTTGATACTGATTCATAGGTTAAATAGATTTGAAAAGAAATGATTGATAAATCAAAAAATATTGCTGCCATGAGATGTTGTCATGGTTTACAAGAGCTGGATTTATTATTGTTTTCCGAAACCAAGAGACAATAAAAACAACGAGTTGAATTAGGTGAATCTGCTACAAAAGTTGCGAAGAAGGTTTCGTTGCTAGAAAAGCTATGATACAGATATTCTGGAATGTAAAGGGTGTCATGTTCCCAGACTTCTTATAAAAAAAAAAAAAAGAGTCCCCATGGACAATACTACAGAGCGAGAGTTACCCCATTCCTATTCACAATTCCTTATACGGCGTACTGTATTACAGACGTGATATGAAGAAGCATAGCATTTTATTCTGACATCACATTTATTTTCGACAGACCTTTTCCAACATAAATACATAAACAAATTTACAAGATCAATTCTTACATCTTTTTCAAATAAAAAATATTACACCTTTTATTTCATCGGTTGCTATCCAATGTTCTTAAAAACAAAAAATTGTAGCATTACCAATTAATTTTTTTTATTTCTTTTTTCGACTTGAAGTGTTAAAAAATAAAGCATATTAATGAATGTTAACAAAATATTTTTCTATCATTTTTGAAGTTTAAATTGTTTTTAAACATTAAACATATTATAACGGGAACATTTTGAACTGCTCTCATTTTTATCCAAACCAGTTGCAACGTTGTTATTAATACATAAACTCTTTTGAATATAATTTTAAATACATAAAAAGGCATGTGTTCAAAACAAAGGTTGATCTTGGTCACGAACTCTTGGCCGGCGTTGTTTTTATCAAATCATGGGTTTGAGCCCTGATGCTTCTGAAGAACCCCGGGTAGCACGGCTGATGCAAGTTAAATCAGTCTACATCCCAAATCTTCCCAATGGCGCGATGTGAAAGTGTGGAGAGGGAGGTACTATTCCATTCGTCGTCCACGTCACTTGGCCAATGCTCAAAATATCGAGGTGCTTCAACAATAGTACAAGTCTTGCTTTTAAAAGCGACATTAATTTACAATCTATCATCAACGGAAAGATTTAGTTATAAACTTAAAAATTTTGAATCTTGTTGCCTAAAGGTTTAACCAGAAACTTTTTCACTTCTAAAAAAATCAGTAAAATATCATAGACACTATTTGTTTCTTTATTTACCAGTACTACATTTGTCTTCAACCAGACAACACTCAATCAGATGTAGCTCGATTGCTTATATGTTTGAGATAAAAAAAAACTCCAAAATAAGTAGTAGTTTACTCACGACTTCTATCTCGTTGTGAGTTGTAGTTGTAAAGCATTGCCTCTGGTATCGACATGATATTGATAGATATTCCAAATTCATGCATTTTTTTTATCAATTGGTACATTTTATTTAAAGAAAGAGTACCCTCGCACATGGATGTAGTATTATAGATATTAACAAATTATTCAATTTTTTAATCTTTGTAATTTTCAACAACGCGAGTTTCAGAGCGACATCAAGAAAGCAAATAAATAAATAAGAAACTCCGTTATGTGATTATCTTGGTGGACTTACAAGCTAACTTCAACCCCTGGTCTTCACTATAAACAAACCCTTCAAAACATGAATGAAGAAGAAATGGAGAAAATGGATGCAAGTTTCTGACTCCAACCTAACACCAATAACTACATGTGAAGTCAGAAAGTTAAAAAATTAATCAGGTTTTGGCTGCTGGGTAAAGAAGTTGTAGAATAGCCTGAGAAGTGACTGCAAAAGCCTTTAAAAAGTGCCGTATGAACAACAACATTGATACAAGTATAACAGAGAATAAGGCAGTTTACAATGAAAGTGATGTGCTTATAATAAACTACTTAATATTGGTACTATAAACCCTTAAATAGTTAAGGGAAGTTCAAATTATAAATCGCGGTATGTCAATACATGATGCGATTTGTTAGAACGATATCCGAGGTTCAAGGGAAGTTTGGAGGTTATGAAATCTCTTTTTTGAGAATTGTAGGAAGAGATTGCTTCGGGGCACAAATATTTTTTGAAATTAGCTGTATGAAGGAAGAATAAACATGCGAAGTTTCTTGATGAAATGTTAATCTTACCAGAACATGTATTGTCTTTTTGAAAAGGGGCGCTATGGAGATTTGAAGATACATCACCACGGACCTTTACATGTCAGAAATGTAACGTGATTAGCGTAAATACCGGCTTTACAAACAAAATGTGTCCGGAAAGGGTATCCAGTGGCACTCCATACCATCACTAAAGTTACTGAGCTCTTATGATGATGACTAATGTAATGTGGAAACATTTTCTGTCCTCGATGAATCCTCGTACGTTTAGTTGGTTTGGTTGCCTCTGACTTGTTAGCTTTAGGTCCCTTCAATGATAAAATGCGGTACACTAATACCTCCTTATAAGGTTGTGTCCATCAAGATGCAATACGTAGAAAAAGACGACGTGACTCCACTCTTGTGTTTATGATCATCATGATGTAGGTACGTCTGTCACTGCAGAAGCCTCAAGAAAAGACACAACAATGATATCCATGTTGATAGTCCATGGTGCTGTAGACTTCAACGCAAGTCGTCAGTACTATCGTGTTGACACTTATCGTCCTGCAAACAAGTCAAATTCCTGACTCAGATGATTTTACTGTTGGAACCCACAAGGCCGAGCAGGCATGATGTCTGTCATTCTCTGTGTTTGTAGCAGAGAGTCTCAGATCCTGAGAGCTGTTTTATATGGTCCTCTTGGACCGAAAGATTTCATATTCGCGTGACGGTCATGGGATCATGACCCATGCTAGCAGTAATATCATGGAACGATTAGCCATGATAAAAAGCGATCCGGTCAAATTCCGAAATATGCTGGCAAACTTTCCTTCTTTCTCCCCGAGACATAACACGACATTTGCACAGGCAAATAACGTTTAGATGCGACTTCAGATCAAAAAACTTCCTGTGCAAACTTCTCCAGAACAGAATAGATTCTACAATACGTTACACCTATCTCCACTGAACAAGTACATAATTACATTAGAATAATTCAATGCTTTAAAGAAATAGCGAATAATTTTTTTTAAAAAAAATTACATTCGAAATGTAAGATTTTATTTATTTTTCACTGATTTTTAAATCTTTTTCAGTGTTGATTAGTGTTAAGAAATTTCCGAAAACCGAAAGAATTTTTATTTTTATTGAATTTAAGCACAAGGATGAGAACTTTAATTAACGTTTTTCTAATTAAGAATCTTAACGATTCTTAACAAGTCTAATCGTCCGAGTTATTTTTTCAGACGCTTCATTTTAAAATATTTGGATGCTTTTTACAACGTATCCTAATTGATTTGTAATTACTGTCTGAAAGAACAAAATTTTTAGTATAAAAAAAAATCTGAGATTTAATCGAAGGTTTATTTTTTCATTTTACCTTTAATTTTAAATATTTTCAGACTGGTAATTAAATTAGTGAGAAATGAAATCACATAACAGTACCAGTTATAAAATAAATTACATTAAGAATCAACCCTCTAGAAAATAAAATGAAATTTAATTTTTTTTAAAAAAATTTACTTCCCGAGTGAAATCATTTAAATAATATAAATAGTTATACTTATCTAATTACACTGAGTTTCAATTTTTTTCAAATAAATTTATATTTAAGAAAATATTAAATTCTTTTTTATGTTAATTATTGCGAATTTTATGACATATGTGTAAATTATATCTAGATGCATTTTTGTTTATACAAATGTATGAGTATATACTCATATTTGTTGCGATTTACAATATATGTGAAGAGGTATAAATACAGTATTATTTTTTTTAAATTCTTATTAATCGTGAATGATAATAGTTAACGGAAATATTTTCAATATGATTATCAAGTGTTCAACCCGATTACAATACATATTAATATAAAAAAATATTTTTTATTCTTTGCAGTTTTCTATGAATAATTTTAAGCAGGCTTCTGCAACTAAAGAATATTCTATAAAATTAGTGTAAGGGATATATATATATATATATATATATATATATATATATATATATATATATGTGTGTGTGTGTGTGTGTGTGTGTGTGTGTGTTCCTGTATCAAGATAAATTCTTATGCAAACCCAAAGTTATAGTGCAAGGGTTGGAATTCTCATGCATTTTCTTAGATATTATCAGTATAACTTTCAGTGCTCCTACAGAGTTTTTTCTTGGAATAGTGTGCTTTAATTAGCTGCCTGTCTAGGAACTATAGCCCTTAATATTTCCCTAGAAGGAAATATCGCATGGAGTTGGATTAAGAGATCAGGTGGCCAAACGACTTTAATATTATTGAAAACATTGCATCAATATTAACAGGGGCACAGAAATGAGAATGTTTATGACATTGCAAGTCCATCCTATGGAAGTAATTTAGAATTTCATTTTGCTGAACTTAGATTTTTTTTGCTATACATTCTTTTATAAATGAAAGAATTGGAAAAACACAAAAAATATTCAACCATTATGTATAATTAGATTATAACTGGAATTTTCAAGTATATTTTGCACAATAAGGCCATATCAAACTACATAGGTTAAATGTTTAATTCAATTTATTTTTGGGCTATTTTTCCGTTGACCGATAAATTTTGTATTTAATTAAATACGCTTAACATGACATTTTTTCAAATTAAAATTCATTGCAAACATTATTAAATGAAAGAAATAACACAATTCTATTAAAATACTCTAAACTTCAAAATCGGATGATTTTTTTTTTTTTGGTATCTTTTTTTCCAAAAGTTTTTTTACACATTTCTTTCAAAAAATACTTAGACTAAAACTTTGCATTTCAAGCACATTTTCTCCTACGCAATAAAAGTTCACTTCTTCATATAATCCTCAGAACTTTCTCCTCTACAAGTGAATTCGATTTAGAAATAAATCAAATTCATTGTTCCGCCCTTATTCATTGTAAAATCCCTTTAACGTTCTAAATATTTCTCACCGAAAACTGTTGAATACGTTAACAAGTGATTCGAAATAGAAGTTTTATCGTCCATTTTCCCGAACGTGAATATTTAAAAACATTTTAAGAATTCATGGAGCATTTACGCCGTAAAATGACGCATGAAATTCGTCAATGACGCTATAAGTGTGGAATGTATATTGTGTTTGTTTACTTGGTGTTAAAAATGCAATCCACAACTGTCAGTGGCATATTAAAATATGCCACTGAATTTATCAGATGTCAGTGTGGGTTCGCTTCGAATATTTTTCTCACCTGGAGAAAGTGGTATAATTTAATTTGTGTTAAGGTAGAATAAATAATGTTTTAGATGAAATGAATTTTGTTCTTAGTTTAAATATTGGCTTTAATGAAAATTCAATAAAGAAGAGAGTTACTCTAAGTCGTGTGTTACAGATATGTAAAATGGGGCTGTAGTTTGTGTTAACGAGTTTTGCCTACAAAGAATTTGAAATTAATTAGTAAAAAATGAGAGAGATATATATATACTTCAAAGTGGATTGCGTTTATAGTTAACCTTAAATATTTTTCAATTTTTTTATTAATTATCATTTAACCAATTTAAAAGCGAGTTTTAAATTTTTTTTAATGGAATAGTTTGTTGAGAATTTTTTTTTCTTTTTAAATGTTGCTTCGACTTTTAATTTGTTTCTTTAAATTATTGCATTGAGTTTTAATTGTTACTATTTTATTGAAATCAATTTTTTTATTATTTTCCTGAAATTTATTATGTATTTTTTACATTACGCTTTATTATTTTTACTCTGCTTCTATCTTATTGTACTTTCTTTGTAAAATTATCAAAATAAAGTTCCATTACAAGATAAAATTATATGATAAGCGCCGACATAATTACTCGTTCAAAAAATACTCGTAGCCCTAAACCCTCTTCGATATTCCTCAAAGATTTAAATGAATGAGATATCTTTTTTTCACTGTTTCTTAAGTAAAGAAAAACACACACCCTCAAATAAACTACTCAATTTTGCTTCGGTGATAAAAACGTGCTACAAAAATTGCTTTAGATATTGGTGGAGGAACACCTATTGACGAAAATTGTTATCAGTTTTTTTCCAGTTTTCACAGATATCATCACTTCGTTGGGAGCCTTAGAAATGACACTAGAATAAGAGGATATTGATTAAAATTTGTACATATTTTTTTATATTCAAATGCACATATTAAAATGATTAAATATGGAAAAAAAAGTTTTTTATTTGTATATTAATTATTTAATACAAACTATTCAAGCTTGTGATGATTTATGTTTCTATGAAAAATGTTCTAAATCTTTAAGACAAGAGGGGGAAAATAAGACAATGAATAAGAAACAGAATAATCCATTGTGTCAGTCTATGGATTGAATTACAACAAAAATGAGCGTGAGTAAGGGCATTTTTACTAATTTTATTTTAACTAATTAGAATTAAATTAATTGAAAATGACTCTAGTTGTGTGATGTAAAATATAAATAAAAGATTTCCAAAAAAAAATTATACAAGTCCAGCGTTTAATAGTTTAATGCTTAAAAATGATAAAAGTTAACTTAATAAATTTATTGTAAATTCTCAATAAATTTATTAACTCAAAAAAAGTCAATAGTGGGGTGTCAAATAAAAGTTCGCTGCATAAAACTATTGGTGATGGACCTCGTAATTTTGAGCTACGGTCAAGTGACTTCACCTCTTGTAGTCGAAGATCACATTTAGTTTGATTAAAATTCAATCATATTTAAATCTAATTGGATGTTCGCAGAATTATTGCTTAAAAGTTTAAGATAAAGCAATATTCTCCAATTTCTTCATTGTATCATTATCCATTATGATGTGAACTAAAAGACTCGATTTAAACGTCAGTAAGCATCAGTATTGGTTAATATCTAAACAGTAATCAATGGCCCTAGATATCTGAACAGTAATCAATGTTATTTTTTAACTTAATATTTCATTCCAATTAAAAACAAGTAAGCATTTATGTTTACTGTATTTATTTCAAAAATAATTTAGCATAACTTAAAATTAATATTAAATTAAAATATTTCGATTAAAAAATAGAGAAGTGGTAAAAATTTGTATTTGCATTCTTCGTAGATGTTACAAGAATGCTTTGTACAAATAGCCTTGTTGCAACCGTTGCATACGTACTTTGTTCATCCAACGTTTCCTAAATGGACAGAAAGTACATGTTCAGCGGGGATTTCTTTTGCCACACTTTTAGCCGTGTTTTCTCTGGGCTCTTCAGTATTCAAATTCTCTCGAAATTTACGAAATGTTACAAACTTCTGTTTGTTATCACTAAATATCCGCGATTATTACAGCAATTCCCAAAAAGAAACGAGTGTACAGCAGTTTTTTTCACCTTCGGATAATTTACTTCACTAGTTATATAAGGTGCTGTGAGTGAGATGGTATGAGCTTAATAAGAACATCTCAAATTCATAAAACTGGTTGGGGTCTGTAGTCTATTAGAGGAATGTCCAGTCAACTAGGGTTAAGACAATAATGTTTTTATAGGTAATAATATAAATTTTCAAAGCTTAAGAGAAAAATAAAACATTTTCCCTGCTTTCCCCATCGAATCTCGAAGAATAGTAAGAGAAATATTCATAAAAACATATTTCATCAAAAGGGATAAAGTAATTTGATACGTAGCAAGTTTTTAATAGGTATACGAAGATGAAATAAAAGTAAATTAGAAAAATACTGTAAACATATAAACAAAGATTAATTAATTCAGACTTAGAATTTCGAAAAAGAATGACAACGCACGTGACAATGAAACAAATAAATAATACGTTTACATTATTTCTTCCTTCTTGCTTCTCTTGTTAAAAGTAAGCTTCCATAAAATGATAATAGGAATATTAACTTAATAATGTCTTTATCATACAATATACATTTTAGAAAATTCGTTTTCTTAAGATGGTTTACTATGAATATTTCAGGTAATGCTCTTTTTTCGATCACTAAACGACCTGCAGCAATCGAGTTTCGACATGCGATTCGGGAATCCCCTTTCTCAGTTTGATTGTCGGTCAGTGGTCACTGTATTCACCACTGATACATATTAGTAAACATAAACGCACAGCACATATTCGCACACGCATTCGTAACCTCAAAATAATATAGAAGTTGAAAAGAAGAAAAAGTAAGATATCACCTGGAGAAATTATTAAAAAACAAAAAAAGCTATCGACCTTAAAATGAAAATCAGAAATCATGCTAGTTTATAAGCTGGTAAAACTGTTAAAGAAATAGCATGTGACTGGAAGTTAGAACATTTGACAATGTCAACGGTTTTAGAGGATAAAGCTTGCGTGAATGAGGAGGTGAAATCATTGTAGGGTATAAAGCCGTAATAACTAGGCAACGAAAAGTTATTATTCATGAGTAGGAGAAACTATTAGTGATCTCATTTGATAACTAGATGCAAAATAATATGTTGAGCATTTTGATAATTCGAACTGAGGCGCGCCACGATTTTTTTGAAGGCACGTGAAGGAGAAACATAGACAGAATCCTTTTTCAGCAAGCCATGCATAGTTTCAACGTCTCAGGCGGAAAGCCCGGATGTAGCAGCAGATACATTTGGTGATGAGCTGGAGGGAATAATGAAAAAAAAAGAGCTAGAATTCGGAATGATATTCAGTGTGGATAAAACTGGGCTTTGGAGGGGAAAAATGCCTGAAAAGTCTTATATGCACAAACAGTTAAAGCCGTGCTTAGTTTCAAAGCTTTTAAAGACAGGATCTCGTTGTTGTTGGAAGGGGATACAGCTGAGTTGAAGCCTTTTTCCCGATCTATCACGACGACAACCCACATACACTGAAGAACGTTAGTAAAAGCTGTGTGTTCGTTTACTAAAATGCAAATAAAAAGGCGTGGATTACGAAACTTTTACTCAAAGATCGATTTTTTTTAATGCTTCATATCCTCAATCCAACATAAATGTTTGAAAAAGGGAGTTCCTTTTGGAATTATTCTCCTTCCTTGATAAAGTTTCAGGCCATCTCCAGCATCTTGATAATGTACAATCAGGCATAAAGGTAGCGTATCTTCCCCAAAACACAAATGCTGTCCAGCAGACGATGGACCACAGAGTTCAAAGTGGCTTATTTGTGTATATTTTCCTAAGCTGTAGAAACAACAAAAAAATTATGTAGTAACTCTTCATGAATTTTGGAAATCGTACATGATTCTTTCCAGAATACATTAAAACATTAACTCAGCTAGGGACGAAGTGACAGATAAGTGTAGCAAGATATTTCGAAAAAATGCATAAAATGTTTCGTAACAATATCAAATCTTTTGACAATCCCGAAGTAACTAATATAATTCTAATAATTGTGGGACAAGGCAAAGGTCTTAGATATTGAACATAAAGTTACGTTATACTGAATTAGGGGATGATGCCAATAAAGAGCTGACAAATGAAAATTTAATAGAGTTAGAAGCGCTGAAGTATTTGGAAGAAGAAGAAATCTGAAGTTGTGCAAAAAAACTCACATCAATATATTAGCTAGTTTTTTCCCTTAAAAAAACAACGCAAAGCTTCAGTATTAGAATTTGAGGCTCTGAATCCAAAAGCTTAACGTTTTAATAAAGTTGAAAGTAGGATGAGTGAATTTTTAAAGCACTATAGAGAGGTTTATCCAGAAAAAAAAGATTACGCTAACCACGCTTGAGAGTATCTTTTCGACCGTTACACACAGAACCTTTGCCCTTGAAGTTACAATTTCTGTATCATGGTTCGAATCTCTCTGATCCAGACTCTATACACCTCCAAATTACCAAATAAACGAATGATAATATGCACATGTACATGTGTTTTTATGAAAGAATTTGCAGTTTGTTGCATAATTTTTATAATTCTATAAAGCTTCTATATTTTCAGCGTAAACTTATACTTTTCGATCAATTCACTTAACAATGTTGGCGTCAGAAAAGGATTCGGTCGTAAAAAAATAAGGAGTACCTGTAAAGTATACTGTATAGAGATTAGATGAAAGATCATTTTCATTATTTGACTTTAATTCCACATTACAGCTTTAATGCTAATAGTGCCAATAGCTTTCTTGTCGTTTTTTTAGTGCGACGTTCATAAAATAATAAATATTTTGTGTTAGTCAAATGCAACTTTATTTAACTAAAATCGAATTGTATTTTGGCAAAAATTCCATGCTTTTAAATGTAAAAACTATTGTAAAATCGAGAATGTCAATGAATATATATTTTTTGTGAATAATCTATATTCGGTTCAATGAGTAACTTCGTAATATCCGCTTAAGTTCAGAAAAGAAAGTATTCGACACGTGTTTTAATTAAAAGTTCTTCGAAACTGATAACCGAAAGTTAATTGAAGTTATGAAAATAATTTTTTTGAAGTTTTCGCTATATGATCAGTTTTTTGAGATTAGTTTAAAATTATAAATCAAACGATAGAAGATAACGCGCATGATAAATTTTCATTCGAGATTTCTAATAAATAAAACTCTATCGCTAATAACTGCTCTAAAAGTTTGAAAATTAATAAAAAAAAGAAAATTTTCAGTCACTGCACTTATTTGATTTATCTTTAATGGACATTTTTTTTTGCCGAAAATTAATTTTGAAATTTAATTGATAATTTCATAATCTTCTGAGTTTATCTTTGTGTTGATTAATATCAAGACAGATACTTATTTTTTTTAAAAAGATCAAATTCTAAAAACTTGATTTCGTGTCTTTTGTGAGATAGATAATGTTAATACAGCACATTTTTAACTTTATCACTGGCATTTTTCCATATTTACATTAAAATAAGCTTTAATAGATAAAAAAAAATAAAATTATTAATTTGTTCTTAGAAGTGTAAATACATATTAGCTAGGCAATCGTTAGGTGGACAAATGGTTGTATGTTTTTTATTTGCTTACATATTTTGGTGTTGAAAGTATATAATTGCTCTTAAGTTAACTAAATTATTCAATTTTTTTCAAAGAAATCAAACTATTAATATTAATTTTAAGGGGGAAAATGACAGAAAAACTTTTATAACATCTTCAGTATCTATTGAGTTAGTCAGATCGACAAAATCATAAGTACAGACGGAATAAATTTCTTTATTTTTTACACGCTTAACAATGTCATAAATATTTTTAACACCTCAGTCTTATTAAAATTAAAATTATGAACAATATTTTGTATATATATATATATAATGAAAGTAGTAAATGAAATACAAATATAGAATCAATTTAAGCATGAATGAATTAATAAAGTAACTCAAATATGTCAAAAAAGAAAAAAGAAGCAGACTAAATAATTACAAAAAGTAAAAATACTTAACATTATTTTTTAGGGGATAGAACTAAAACTAATAAGAGAAAAGAAAGATTCTAATTTATTTTTTACACCTTAAGCCAATGAAGAATTAAGGTATAGGAAACTTATAAAATTTTGAAAAAATTACAAATTTACCAAACGAATACTATAAATATTGCATCAAATGAAAGTTAAAACTATAAACAGATGTTCAGACAAGGCTATTTATCTGCAATTTGAGTATTATTGCATGGTTTTATATAAACATTTTGATCTGGGATTATATATATATATATATATATATATATATATATATATATATATATATAAATCGGTAATATCGCAAAATAACTGAAATAACTAATTAAAATTATTACGGCAGCAAAAATTAAAGCATAAATTTCTTTTAACTACAAAATCAACTCACAAATATTTTTTTAGTTTATATAAAAGTGTAACAAATATGACAGTATTTTAATTACAAAAAACTAGAACAAACAAAAAAAAGTTACACAATAGAAGATTGTGAATAATTACAAAAAGAAGATTATAAATAATTACAAGCCATAGCAGGAAAAACAATAAAAACAAAAATGATGAAAACCATAAAGAACATGAAATATAACTTTATAAACTCAGAATCTGGTTTTTGGCAGATTTGTTGGTTAAAGACATATTCCAGGTCCAAAAATACCAAGAGAAAAAATGTTATAAACCAAATGGAAATTCCATAAATTCAAAAGAAGAAAAAAAAAATCTTTGCAGTAGAAGGATTGAGTAAAAATGTATATAGGCAATGAGATATAGCATAGCTGTAACCGAATAAAAGATAAAAGGGACAATTCAACAAACAGTCCACCAGATTAAATAAGATTAAAAAACTTACATCAGGCATCATGTAAATCAGCAACGCACAAAATTATCGCTCATAACAAAGTTTTCCGCGCAAAACAATTCCGGGAATGAAGAAATGCCCTCCATCAGAGAGAAAGACTAGTAATGCAGGCGAACTTTAAAAGAAAAAAAATAATTAAAATTAAAAATAAAAATTTTACAAAGCATAAAAAAAAAAGAAAGAGGGAAAAAAATTTAAAAACTAAATTTAAAAACAATATTTAAAAAACTTATTTTTTTTTTTAAAAAATAAAGAACTAAACTTTATAAGTTTTTTTTTTTTAGATTTCAAAGGAAATTCTACTTGCAGGCAAAATTTTTAAAACTCATCCAAGTTTTTGTAAATATTTTGAGTTTTAGTCACGCCTAATATTTCGTAAAATTTGATTTTGAATTACATTCTCAAAAATATTTCGTCTTAATGTACACCCAATTAAAGAAACCTTTCTATCTCAAAGGAGAAAAATGTCCCTTTTATCATATATTACTGAAATTTTGCAATCTTTTTTAAATTTTTTTTTTAAATATTCCTGTTCATTTATATTAACATTAGTTTGCAATAAATTTAAATTCTCTAAATAAGAAGATAAAAAAAATTAATATATTTTTTATTATTAATTTGAAAAAAAAAAAAAAAAAACCATCATCAATATATCTAAGCATTCTATAACTATTATAAACAAAAAAAATATCGACAAATTTTTTTAATAAATATTGGTTAAGAAAAGTTTTTGCCCACCTTGTAGTATACTTTTTATTTGCTTATAAATATTATTATTAAAAATATATATAATTTTCTTTAAGGATAAATATGGCAAAGTAATTAAATTTTTCTTATGCAATAAACTTCAAGTATTGAGAACTTTAAGAAATTTAATAAGATCCTCTATGTAAATGGAGTGAAAAGGATTTTTAAAGTCATAGCAATAAATACCATATATCTATTTATCATCAATATGTTGGGCGATATCGACATAATTTTTAAAATGGCGGTACTCTTCAACATGTCTATGAAATTTTGTAATTTTTGGCCAGCAAGTGTAATGTATGTATTCGAAACATTAGTTACAATTACAAATTTAATAGGATTTTTATGAAATTTTAGTGTTAAGAATATTTGAAATAATTGCATTAATACCAATTTTCCAAAATAAAATGCAATAATTCTATTAAATTTCTTTGTGACTATAGTTCACTTCTCTAAAAGAATTGTTATTTTTAAGATGCTTATTTGTTAAATTAATGAAGAATTTTTTGCAAAAAATATCATAATTATTATGTGTTTTGTATGCATTGCTTATAATAAATCTATCCTAAAGATTCATTACAGTTATTTTTCAAATTCTTTAAAAAATTCTTCATTTTTATTAGTATATATATTTTTAAGGTCAATTTTTAATATGTAAGCATTTGACTTCCAAGTATCGTTATTTTTTAAACCTAATTATTATCGTAATTAAAATGAGTAAGATCCATTTTTATTGAATTTAAAATCAATATTAATGCTGAATCTTAATTGGGAATAATTTTCCCTATATTTATTAAGAAGAATATTAAAAATAGATTCAAAGATTTATTTATAAATTTAATAGTACAATATTCTCTTTTTTGCAGCTCGAAACAATCATAATGTATTTATAGAACAAATAATTACATAAAATCTTATTAAGCCTTCTGAACATAAACCTGACATCGTTTAATCCAGGAATTTAAATCTTATTCTACCTAATATTAGTAAGTACAGAACAGAATACATAGAAATACAAGAGAATAAATAATACAAAATAGATAGTAAAATTATTAAAATAATAAGAATAGATGATAAAATTACTAAAAATATTTATGAGAAGGGAGATGTTCTTAAATTTCAAATTCTTAGCACCTTCCTAGAGAAATAATTTTCTCATTTCAAAAAACTTAGAAATATTTTTATTAATCATATTATTAGAAATAATAATATAAGTTACAATAAACTGAAAATAATTATTAAAATAAGTTCATCACATTTTGAAAAAGATTGATAACCAAAATTCTTTAAAAATGAACATTTAAAACGAATAAGATTAACTAAAAACAAAAAAGTATATATATGCTTGTGTGTATATGCGTGCGTGTAATTATGTGCCCTTATACGTTAGGGTATATAAATGTTCTTATTGTTTTTACATTTTTTTTTTCTATCTTTTTCAGAGATATCATTCATCATATTATTTTTAAAATTATAACTTTTGTTTTTGTTAATTTTAATTTTTTAAAATTTTAAACTTTGCCTTTTTATTAGGGTGACTCATACTTTTTGAACTATTTGTTGTTACGATGTTTTAAATATGATATTTAAACCTGTTGTCTTAGAAGGTTTATTTATTGTAAAAATTATTAATATTTATAATCATTTTCCTGATATATATATATATATATATATAATGTAATGCCTTTCTCTTAAAATTACTATTTTAGTAAATAAAAACCAGTCGAGGCCAAGTTCAATTTTAACTATTGTTTATTTTATGGTAGCTGAGAGAGTATTTCCACAAGGCAGGCGATACAACTCCGCCATTTAATATTCAGTACAAAAAGTCAGAAGAGCATAAGAGAGAGAATTTTCTCTTGCTTTGGTTTTTATAGTAGGGGTTTTTGAACGGATGAGGGGAGGGATTCCCAGGGATTTTAGCTGCAGACAAGTCTAGAAAGGATCATCCCTACAGGCCCGAAGCCGAGAGAACTACATTATCAGCGAATTTTTAAGAACGCATGATTGCATAAATTAAGTTAAAAAAGAATTTTTTCAGGAAACAAGATTGACCGTTGTTGCTACATTCGTAAAAGTGGTGTCTAGGTATAGGAAAGTAGCCATTCACTAGTGAATGAAATCACAACATCGCCACCCGGAAAAAAACTGTGGAGTTCCTATCTCAAAAATGGAACGAGATAGGGAAAAAAGTGATTTACAAAGCTGTAGAGCATCATCAATTTAGCTCGAAAAGACACCTTGTGGCCATCAATGCGAAGAATAGAACGGTTACAATCGATACCACTCTCCCCCATTCCGGTGTTGTGTTTAACCGAAAGATAATCGTTTCTTCTTCCGTTCAAGTTTCGTGACTTAACAGTGTATAAAATCAAGAAAAATCAAATGCGTGTTTTAACCGTTCTATTCTTCGTATTAATATCTTCACGGTGTCTTTTCGTACTAAATTGATGATGCTCTACAACTTTGTAAGTCATTGTTTTTCCTTATCTTGTTCCATTTTTTAGATAGGAATACTATCTCAGCAGTTTTCCACCGCAGTTTCTCAGTATATATATATATTTGTATGTAAGTATATATATATGTATGTATATATATATATATATATATATATATATATATATATATATATATATAATGTTTAAATTTGATAGTGTAAAATAATTTTAGTTAATTTCTTTACTTTTGTAAAAACAATAAATCAATATGGTTGGTGGTTAAAATATATTATTATCGTACCATATTGGAAGATTTGGGATAATCAAATTGCTTGTAGGAGGTAAAAGTTTTATAACATTTATAATAAAAATTTCTTTGAATGTGTATAAATAATTATATGTTATTTTTTAATTGATTGCGTTTATTTATAATGGTTTGAATGTATATGCATCTTTTGTTCCCTTTTTTCCTTTTTTTTTCTTTGGTTGAATTACTGATCGATTTCGGTATTCTTGCTTATTCTTGGTTTTTATAATTTGTTATAATATAATTGCTGAAGTTGTGACGGTTTGATCTGGGAAATTAGCTAGTACTAATATTCTCAGTCCAAAATATAATGCAGTATTTAAATTATGTTATCTACATTTTTGAATTTTTCTCAATTCTTTTCTCTTGAGATATACCTTGTTCTTCTTGGAAATTTACGTTTACTTAACTAGGCTACTTTTTAAAATTATTTGTTTTATTTTGGTTATAAATTAATGTGATCATGTTTAATATGTATTCCTAATTTTTTTAATTTTGTATTTAAATAATTATATTACTTTTTTACATTATAATATTATTTTTTATTTTCTATTTAGAAAATATTTTTAATTTGAAAAGTTTTGGGGTTTCTTTTCTAATTGTTTTAATTAATTGCGTAATATTTGTAATACTTTTATTCATTATTAATAATTTACAATTTAGTCTGACTTTATATACACATTAAAATATTGTCTATTTAACACACACACTCATATACATATATATACACTTTCCTAGCCCTATACAATGTAGTTTTAATATGTTGCTGATATTTTATGAATTTTGTGAGTGACACAATGTTGATGGTCAACATTGGAGGTCTTGATTTAACTGGAAATTCTACTGAAATGTTATGCCGACGCTGCGTGTACAGTGAAGCGATAAACAGCTTCGCTTTGACCACGGATATGCGATGGAAACCCGCCACTTGTGTGTTAACTGCCAATCACTCGTAATCCGTTGTTAACTCAACCGTTACTCCGAGACAAGCTGATTTGAGAGAATTAATTCCTCCGTCTGGTCGTTTTAAATATTTGAATGGAATCCTCTGATTAGGTGTAAGTAGCCACAGTTTCTGCTGTTTGGCTGATCAGTGCTTCTGGCTTTTTTTCACTCAACGCGTATATTTAAACCAAGAAATGTTTGCTGCATTTGTAATTTTATTTCACATTAACATTTAATTACTCACAAATATTTAGTGGCGTTTGTTTATAAAATTATTTCTCTGCTAAATGTACTTTGATTCGTTTACTATTCGCGACAAAAATTATAAAAGTAAGCGTATAATTTTGTCTTTTAGCTTCAGATTGCGGTAAAATGTGTAAAACAGTTATCATAATTAATATTAAAGATAAATGAGAATGAAGGGTTTGGAACAAAAATTGTAATCATATCAAAATTTCATATATTTTTAATAACATCGACAAATTTATAAACATCTTTACTTACATTGACTTTGAATACGAAAAAGATTAGACGCATATATTGAGTCCAATATTTACCAATTTTTACAGTGAAATACTTTTACATATACTTTTCTGTTAATAATTCGCAGTAGCAATAATAGTTCTCGCTAACTATGGCATGGTTATTAAAGCGAGATTTTCACGTGTGACAATAAGATAGGAGATTGACGCTGCTACTGAAGTACCCCTGCCCCAATCGCCATTGATTGACTGTTGTTTAGTGTGAAGCTTTCTCTTTCGAATGAAGTGCCTCTTGCTTATGTAAACAAATCCGTACAGCCGTAGCCTTCATTCGCATTAGAATTTTTTTAGTCGGAAAAATGATAAGAGTAATAGAGTAGCGAAATGTGAATTTTCACAGGAAAATTGGAAATAACACTACTGAATTATTGTCGCCTGCACATGCTTTTGAGTGGCATAAGAGTTTACAAAATGGCCGAGAAGGCATTGAAGATGATAACGTCCGGGTCGCCCTTCCATGTCAAAAACAGATGACAATATCGAAAAAATCGGTAATCTGATTCGATATAACCATTGGTTAAATATTCGTGGAATTGATACTCATGTAGGAATTGACAAATAATCTGTATAGCAAATTTTACATAAAAAATTTTAACAAGCAAAAAGTGTGTGCTAAAATAGGGACATACAATTCTCACGTTTGATTGACAAGAAGCTCGCAAAAATGTTTGAACAGACACTTTGAGTGCCATTGAAAATGAACCAAACTTTACCAGAAAAAATAATAACGCGTGTCGAATCTGGTTTTCCCCCTTACGATCCTGATACTAAGAGCCTATGCATGAACTGGAAGAAATCATCTTCACCGAGATCGAAAAAACTCGAATGAGCAAATCTACTATTACCTAAATACTACTAACAAACTATTGACCCGAATTGTGGAAAGACAAGTCATTCCGCATTGACTGTCAAGAGGTTTCTAGCCAAGTACAGCATTCCAAAATTTGAGCATCTGCATTATTTGCCGGACCATGCGACTTCTATCTGTTTCCTAAAGTGAAATCTGCGTTAAAAGGAACAAGATTTGAGTCCGTTGAAGCTGTGAAAGAGAAAGCAGCACACGCTCCGAAACAGACGAATGGAGAAGACTTCTAGCACTGTTTCGAACAATGGAAGATTCTCGTGGAGCGTTTTTGGGATAAAGGAGGGTTTTATATCAAAGGTGATAGTAAATAATGAAAAAGGAAATCAAAATAAAATGCTTTACAGTGTCAGTCTTCTTATTTAATAGCCATACTCTCGAGTATATATATATATATATATATATATAGTGCAGGAATAAAATATATATTATGGTTGTGAATATAGTGTCGAAACCAAAATTAAGAGCAGAAATTATCCACATGTAGTAATTAAACACTGGAATAGCTATATGTATTATTTTTCGTGTATCCTGTTTATAATAATCTTTTCCCTTCTTTTGGTTCTGTTTCATCTAAATCATGGGTGTCTAAACTATGACCATTTGAGGGCCACATTGCAACAAAAAAAATTTACTGGGCCACACATACAATATTTTTTCAACAAATTGAAAAAAAATTAACTCTATGTAGTATTGTTAAAATAAATTATAAATATATAACTTCTTTTTACAACATTTTTTTAAAATTTGAATGAGATATGTATAGGTACATATTTATTTTAAATTTGTAAAAATTTCGTTTCATTTACTTTGGATTTTATAAAGAGGGAAAAAATTCAAATTAATGAGACGGATGAATTTGCTTTTGTAGAACAAGCAAATCGATATCGGGTTCAATAGACGAGGTAACAATTTTTACTGCATTTTTAAAATGTTTGTGAGTGACCTTTGTCCTATTTTTGTTTTTTGTATGCTTCATTCTTGATAATAATTGTTCAACAAATGTAACCAAAAGCTGAAGACATTAATAAAGCATGGTTGTGAAAATTAGGATATTTATCGCGGGGTAGGTAACCTTTATAAAACTCCAGTAAAGAAACATTCCCAAAATTTTTCTTTCAGTTGAATGTCATTTTGCAGTTCAATGCACTCCATTTGAAGATTTGAAGGTAATTTATTTATTTCTAGAGAAAATGGGGCAGGCCTCTTTTTCTGTGAAGGGCTCCTTTGGTTAAAAGGATTAGGAAATCAAAATATATTGCAATATACTGCATACAAATATTGTAATTCTTCAAAAAATTTGCCGTCGAGTGGATACACACATAATTCGAAACGTAAATTCTTATGGCATACTAAGATGTTTTGATTTAAATTTTTATTTCAAAATAAATGTCAACGAATCGATTATGTTTGAAAAATGCTGCAAACATTTATTTTTTCGATAAAAATGTGTAAATTTAAATATTTTCATAATTTGCGTTTGGGCCGCATTTTAAAAGCTCCTGGGCTGCTTGAGGCCCGTGGGCCATACTTTAGACAAGCATGGTCTAAATCAGGATTAAAAAGCTCCCTCCCCTTTTTTACATGAGGAAGAAAGTCTTCAATTTGAAAAAGCATTTAAAAGAAAAAAATTATTTTAAATTTAAAAGATTACACGGAATGGAATATTTTTACCAAATTCCATATTGATTCACCCTATAATTCTATTAAATCAAATGTAAGTGAAAGAGTAAATATTACCAACGAAAACCGGTAAAATAAAATAAATGTATCCATGAAGAGAATAAAATTTATATAAAAATGGAATCGAAATATTAATCCAGGAGTGTGATTCTGAATACGAAACGGAAAATATGGAAAGGAGAGTGAAAAAACGAATCATATTAAGCTTAAAGTGAGAGAGGATTAATTTTGGAATTTTCGGTCTCTAGGGGGATTTTCCGTATGGAAATTATGTTAAATATCAAGTAATCTATAATCAACTCTCTTGATTAAAAATTATCATAACTTTTTTTGTATATTTTTAGACAACATAATCAATAAGAAAAAAAATCGTATATTCCGAGATTTGTATACTAACCCTTTCAGGACTGAGATCGCATATATTTGATCATATTACTTTCTCTTTTAGTCCTGCAGTATGTTATATGGGACGAGTCTTTCCGAGACTTGAGATCTGTGATCACACCGATGCGATTTCATATCGGAACATTTTATTTTTCATTATTATAGCTTGGCATTACTATAATATTGAAAAATAGTAATAAACATCTTTATGGTGTGAATGTATTGACTGTAGGCTTTGCAAAATGTGCAACATTTGTGATTTTTTGCTATTTTAATCATACTGCAAATTTTTATGAGTTCCCTTAATGAGCAGTGCGTATATATTACATTTAAAATCATATTGGTATTTAAATAAATTTGTAACGAGTTTATTAGATTCTAATTTAAAATTAATATGTTAATTTTATAAATATGCATTTACTCTACTATAAATAAAACATATATCACAGAAACGATATTGATCAAAACATAATTATCATCTGTTAAATATCACAAGAATATCAAAATGTTTATTGCAGTTGTTTTTTCTAATATTTTAACCGACATAACCCTTTTTTTTCAAATATTTTAGTGGCATTTCCACTAAAAATTAATCAATCAAGCTTAGCCTAGATGTATTTTCGTAAGCCATGATATGATGTTGTTCTAGAAGAGAATAAAGTTCAATCAGATGCCAAAAAAATTGTAAATATTTGTTTTAAATCTAATCCTCCATAAGGCAAATATGGTCTAAATCGTTAAAGAAGCAAAGATAGCCAATGATAATTCTATAATAACAAAATTTCCTGAAAAGAGACAAAAATATTTAATTTTTAGTGGAATCAAGGCTCGAACCTACGATTCAACGAAAATCGCAGGCCGCTAGACCGTTACCTTAACCACTAGAGTACTGCTGCCACCTGAAATAAATAGAAATCACTGAACTATTAAAATCTGTTTATTCAGAAGTCACGCATAGTTATATTTTTCAAAAACTACATATTAAGGTGGGTCAAAAAGCACCAGATTTTGACGACTGTTTTTGCATTGGCAATGCGTTAGAGATGTCATTGTAGGCTACTATCAATTAAACGGTGCCAAAACAAATTTGAAACTTATTCATAGCTCAGTTTTAATTTTGAAGCCATTTGTTAACAAATTAAAAATCTGATTGCTACCCGATAAATTGTCACTTGATGAGATCTGGATTCATATTATACACCGAACATATTCTTTTACGTTTAGAACAATCAAAACAATTGGTTGATCCCGATGTATCTACTCCAAAGAATATGAAGACTACATCGGCTGGGAAACTTATGTCGACGACATTCTGGAAGGTGAAAGACATCATACTCAAAGAGTACTAAGAAGAAAATGATTGGTGGGCAATAGTAAACCGAGTTACCACAATTCCATTTCCTTTTCCTAACTGGATAATTTTAATCACCTTCGTAAATATGACAAACATAAATAAGTAAGTAATTCAGAATTTTTAATACTAAAATTAAATTGGTTAAACTTCTCCCAAAAACTTCTTTTGAAATTTGTGACTTAGAAAAAGGGGATGATCAATAAAGTATCTTCGATGACTTTTTGTTGCCTACTGTGGAAATGAGCAACTGATCTTATTTATCAAATATATTTGTTAATTGAAAATAAAATATACGAAATGTTTTATACTAGAGAATATTAATGAAATGTTTGTTTTCATTTTGGAGTTTAATTTAACAAATTATATTTTTAACATCACTATTATGAATTGATAATTAAATTATAGTAGTGGATTTTTTTAAATGTTCAATTTTCAAAATAGTGAAGAATATTCCACTTCTTATGAATAACTTAATACCTTTTCAAAAACTCCAGAGGCAATATATTCGGATATAGTGACTCACGAAATTTAATATGCACCACTAAATATAACGGGCTTAAAACATTATTATCAAACATATATTTAAGTTTAATATTTATTGGAACAGTAAAATCACATTACAAAATGTTTTAGATTAAGAAATAAAAATGAAGAATCGATCATACTTTAATTACCGTAATTCTTACGTTAAAGTTATGGATTTCTTATTCACAAAATTGAGAGAGAGTATACACCAAGTATAATACATTAATTATGCTTAAAATGTATAAAGTAATATTTCGTTGCATATTCTTTTACGTTTAGTACAACTTCCAAACTGTGTAAATTTATTTGAAAGGTTTCATGTTGTTTCGTTGGATATCTTTGTCCATTTTTCTTTTAATATTTTTTGGAAATATTTTTTCCTCCTAATATCACACTTCTGAACAGATATTTCCATCTGAGACCTCACATTTTTTTTATCATAATATGATCGAGAGATTGCAGTGGTGTATGTAAATGTATTTTGCTATCGTATAGCAATCATAAGAAATTTAGTTGTATGTTTTGGCTTAGTTTTCTTATTATAAAACATACAAAGTATTCCTTAAACTAATTGCTGAGGCACTTAAATTTAAATTATTTTTCAGTATACTAAAATATTTCATTTTATCCATCAACTTCGTCGTTAAAAACTCATTTTTCTATGCCTTTTACAGACTTACAAACTCATGCAAGTATAAAAACACTCCTATTGGATAGGAGTACTTCAGAGCTAGGCTTCCGCCTAACAAAGCAACACTTCCAAAACATTATACTAGCTTTCTTTCTACATATAGTGAGGATTTGAAATGTGATTTTTAGATAAAGTAATCCTTTTTTCTCTTTTTGCTTTGGAAATGAAGGATTTTCTTCTAGCTGCTCAACCATTATAATTTACTCTTGGTGCTACTTTTCAATTGTTTCTGCAAAAACATATCTTCACTTTGCTGTAGACATAGATGAGTCAATTTTTAGAACTATCTGTTTAGGAATTTTCATAACACTCGAATGATGTTTTTTCTTCAGTCGTCGAACTGAAAGATTCAATTTTTTCTCTTTCGGGTTTATTTGCAATTCGTCTAAATTTATTTTTATACTCCTGAATAACTTGCTGTGCATATATTCGTGACAGCATTTTGAACTTCCTTTGCGATTACACACAGAAATTTATCTACTCCAGACGATAGAATACCAATTTTCCTAATTTGAGTTTTAGTTTCAGTTCCGAAGCTCATTTTCACAACTAAAATAATCTTTTTTCTCCTGGAAATGAAATATTGGCGTCTAAGAAAACATGAATGTTAAACTAAATGTTATACTATAAAAATATGGCTGCAAAAATAGCAAATTTCGTAGGGTATATACTCAAATTTGTGACTCTAAAATTTGAAATTTTGAAGTAAGAATTTGGTTAGTTATTTTACTATCCATCTTAGTTGCTTTTATTTTTAGTCTTATACATTTTGTAATGTGCTATTTATTGTTCCATATAAATACTAAACTTAAACAAGGTTTTTAGGGCTTCCACTAAGATAGTGAGAAATTTATACTCAATATTTGGAGCCACTGTGTGTGTACGTATTACTAAAGCATTATAAATTCATCTTCAGTTTATGGCATGGCATAAGAAGCTGCGACAGAAAAAATAGTGTAATGAATTTCCGACGAATCCATTTAACTATTTCTGAGCACTCAGTATCGTGACTTTTACTATCTTCACAAAATTGCTCTTACATTGATAGAGATCGCCTTTTAAGAAGTCTATATTGTCGGTAAGTTTATTCGCCGGATTGATGTCTGCCATTTCCTGTCCACTCAGACGAAGATAAGTACAGAGGCCTAATCTTACCCTTTCTTTTACTTACAAGAGATTGACTTCTGGTGAATATCTTTGAGAATGAGAAAGTTATAAGGTCATCTCTTATTTTTAGTTCTTTACTTTGTTAGTGCTATTTTATTCTACCAGCAATCCTACATTATTAGTTCCAAAGTTGTAAATAAAGAGCTGGAGTGATATACATTTTTGTAATTTAACGGAATTCTCAAAGACAATAATCGAAAGAAGAGACTGATACGTTTACTATTTCCTTAACAGGAATATCCCCAACTACCATGTTTTGTGGATTTTACTTAGATTATGAGCTTAGACTCTTTGATAGATTCAAGCTACAAAGTTTATTATGTCGATATTGTGATAATGTTTACCTTTTCTGTAAAGTTGCTTATTTATTCTATGTATCTTAAAATGAAATACAGTTTGCTTTACTTTTTGGAATTTTGTGAATTGTTTAGTGACATAAAAATTATTTTAGTCCTTAATAGGTTATATTACAATTTTCTCTTAAGTTGCTTAATAATTCTGATTATCCGAAATTTAGAAGTGCTTTGTTTACCTTCTACGGCTAATTTACATGGAAAGTTTATATAGCATTGTGAGCTTCAGGGCTTTTTTGACTCGTTTTTTGAGCTTATTCAAGTCTTTGTATGATTTGAAATATAATATTCGTTTCTTCGAAAATGAGTAAATCTTTGTTCCCAATGTAACTTGCTTCTGAAAAGTTAATATCCAAACTTGTGTTCATTTCTTTGTACGCCTTGTTTGATAACTTATTTGGTTTTAGTTATTTTAGCATTTGTTTCTTAAAGTTTTATTTTGGCATGTATTGTGTTTCACTGTTTTAATTTATTCTTAAGATTTTCATATTTTTAATTTGTGTTTTCGTATTTATATTGTTCTATATATATATATATATATATAAATTTATGATTTTGAATATTTCTCTATATGAGTTTGAGATTTAAACAAAACTGAAACAAGAATTTTTAATATTTAATTATAAATAATTGCTTTTGAAAACTTATTGATCAGGAAAAATTAATTTTGATGACAGAAAAAAGATTTAAGAAAAGGCGGAATTTTCCTTGTAAAGCAATTAAATTATATTTTTAAACTATTTAAGTTAAGTTGCTCATAAATTTTAAAAAGAGATTAAAAGTTGAAGAATACTTTCTTTCTAGTATATACAGGTATACTTTCTAGTATATTCAGGGGTACATTTTTTCTTGCAATATACTCCTAAATAATTTTTTTTGTTGATGCAATTGATTTTATAGCTGTTCAAATCTTATCTTAAAAATTCTATAAATATAATCTGGTTTTTGATATCTTAATTTAAACATTTATTATTCATTCTGCAAGAAGAATTTGTTATTACGAAATTTCAAAATAAAACAAATAAATAAAAATTGGCTGTCACTTAACTAAATACGGAACTGAGCTGGAAAATCGTTTTTCCTCACTACGCTGGAAGATGAAGAGAAAAAAAAATCTCAGCACTCTCAATAAATTTAAAAAAATTCAAAACAAATTAGAAATCACTTAAAATTACTTTTCCTTATGTCAATAATTCTCTTATAATTACAAAGAAATCAAGAAGTAATTGCTTGCCATGGAACTATAGCCTTATATTTTCCAAGAGAAAAGAAACTACCAATAAGATTCGATGAAAGAAAAGATATTACTTCTCAGCCGAGGAGAGGATATTGCATTTTCAAGTAAGAGAAATCCAACTTTAAGGGATTTGAGGGATTTCTTTATTGCTACTAAAGTAGAAATAACCCCTTAATATATTAACTTTTTTTCCTAGTCTAACTTAATAATGCTAGACAGTCTATTAGAATTAGAATGCCTGTAATTGCTTCAATATAATTATTATCATATTACATGTATGTTACATGAAAATGTAACATATATTTTCATAATATGTATATATATAATATATATAATATAACATATGTTATATATATAATATTACATTCATATGTTATATTATATATATATCATGTTATATATATAATATAACATATGAATGTAACATATATTTTCAAGTAATGTAATGAGATAATTAAGTTAGTTTTTTTTATTATCAGTTATACTGATATATGTTAATGTATCAAACATAATTTTATTACTATTACGCGAATGGTTCAAAAAGTGCCTGAGTGGGATGACAGATGGCGTTCCGAAAGCAAGTTGGTGTTGTCATTGTGTACCGTCATCTGTTAAATGACGAAAAAAAAAAAAAAAAGGAGACACATATTCGTAAGTTAGATTTCATTTAACAGGACTTCGCACTGTCAAATAAAAATTTGATCGCTACCGCGTCAAGTCGTCATCGTTAACGAGGCCTGAATTCATCATTATGTATCGCAAACCAAGCAGCAAGTAATGAGTTGCTTGCGGTGAATCTGCTCCAAAGCATACAACGTCCGGGAAAGTTGTGGTGAAGATTTTTCGTGTTGCGAAAGAGCATCATATTTGTGGACTTCATGAAAAAGGAAAAAGGTCAATGGACAATACGAGTTAACCCATTCTTAACACAGGTACATTTTGAACTGTTGTCATTATTATAGAACTAAATACATTAATAGTTTTATATGTATCAATACAGTAAGGGTATTAAACATATATTCCATAGTTTGTAAAATAAAACAATATCTTTAAATTTATTTCTTAATTGTTAATTATGTTTTTAACTGATTGTCTTATTAAATGTATTAACTCTATGTATGTAATTAATTATATTGCTGAATACCTTTATATTGATTTATACTATTATGGGGAATAAATTATTAGTGTGTGCATTTATTAATCTCCCTGTTAAATATATTAATGTTGGTAAAAATAAGGATTGTGTAACATATATGTATCAGTTTTTTATTACAATGAAAACGGTTTTTTTTCTATTTATTTATTTACTAAGTTTAAAAAGTTATTACATCGGTTTCGAGCTTAATATATTTAAAATTAAATACACCACAGTAAGTTACTTCGTTTGGTATTTAATCTTGTTGTGACACTTATCAAATGAATGCAATTGTAATTTAAAGATTAAGTAGATTTATTGTGAGGGAATAAATAAGTTACAACAAGTAAATAATTCACGATCCAGTTTAGAAAGGAAAAAGAACTCAAAAGAAGAACATAAATTGCATCCGGATTCTTTTTGAACTAGATTTGAAACATTAATAGGATTGGAAATTCTTTTTAATGCAGCGACGTAACAATTTATTTTTAACCCAATCAGACCACACACATTTATCTATTGTCTAATAAATTGTATGGGAAATAATTGGTTGCAGAAATGAACTCAAGTGTTTCAGCATGTAAATAACCTAAATCTTGTACATAAATATCGACGTTTGCTTCTTGACTGTCTGTTGATTGTATCGTCCCAAAGCTTTAAAAGAGCTTTACTGACTTTTGGAAGGAGCTACAAGCATATTTGTTTGATTTACACACTTATTTGGAATTATAAAATGATCAAACATGGATTAATGTAAAAACATTTGAAAAGTGTTTTATAGAAAATTTTATATCTTCAGTTGTCTGAGAAAACCCATCAAATATTTTTTAGCATCTTAAACTCCAACAGGAAGAAGAATTTTTTGACATTTAACCTTTGGTGAATTTTAAGTAAAGAAATCAAGTATATATATTCTAAAAAGTAATGTAATGACAATCATAATAAAAAAAACTGTGTCTTAGAAGTTTATTAATGTAGAAAAGTATCATTATATCGTACAATTAGTAATAATATCAATTTTGTCATTATGCAATGGGATTTCTGAAAGTTATCAAGAATGCTTCTCTTTTTTTTACAACTTCTATCTTATTATTATTATATTTAAAATCCTTGTATACATATTTTTCCGTCTTATATGTAAAAATATTCTCACAAATATAAAAAATAAACTAGCATTTACTTGCTGTTGAAAATTCATAAAAGTTTTTCAAAATATCAATTAGTAGATTAATTTCATATTTTGCATACAATTGCTATTCATTATATTTGTGTGAATAAACTTGTTTGCTATTTTATAACTTTTCGCAACTGTAATATGTCGAAAAATGGTGGAAGACTGTATTTCTAAATTTCGAATTTTGGCTTATAATTTGTTATGTTACTTATGGATTCAGTACCTTACAGTAGTTTTGATAAATGAGTATTTTGATTTATTAGTAGTTCTAGTTGTGATTCGTTTTAGTTCTTTCCTCAAATTTGTCTCTTTATTCAAGAAATATTTGGAATTGGTATGGATTTAGTACAACGCCTGCTACAGCTGGAAATATTTTATGTGTGGGTTATCCATCATAACAGGCATATATTTTAGTATTTTGTAACAATAATTTATACTAATAGTAATAAAATATATCTAGACATATTGATTATCAATAAACTGCGTTTTAATATTATAACCATTATGAATCATTTTGAAAGAGCCGCATCAAGCAATATTAATCACAAAATTCTTAGATTCTTACATATTTTAAATGTAAGTGGAAGGAAAAGAAAGAAAATTAAGTTCTCCAATAATATAAAAGTTAAAAAAAGGCAGCGTATTTGACTTATTGATCGTATAATGAGATATAAAAAAATAGAAATATTTATTACTGCCTAAATTTTGATCAATAGATTAATTTTATAATATCAACTCATTAAATTGGAGAAAACAAGATCTTTCAACAAAAAGAATCTTGGAAAAAATCTTTTGAACGAAGTATACATACGAAAAACTTCAGGATCTCTGTTTTACGAGGGCTGTCCAATTTGAACCAGTGCTAGAAATGGAAAATTGGATATTAAGAATGGAAACAAATTCTAGTATCGTTAATTGATCGCTTCCACCTTTTTCTAATAAGTTTGTAAGAATGACAACTTTCGCAACAAAAGAATCATCGATTTAACTTTTCTGGTCAATGAGACCGTTTTCGCCTTCTTTGGAGCAGATTTATCAAAAGTAATCCATTGCTTTGATTGTTGCTTGGTTTCCAGAGTCAAATGATGTATTCAAATCTCACCGAAGGTGAAAATCTGAAGCGGCAGCAAAAAAGGTTTGTTTTGGTAAAAATAGCTGCCAAATTCAAACTAACCTATGAATAATTGTTAAATTTGTTTTGGCGACGTCAAAAAAATATAGCATACAATGGTGACACCAACTTGCCTTTGCATCTCAATCTGTTTTCAAATACAGGTACTTCTTAAACCAGCCTCATAGATATAAAATTACAATAAGTCTAAATTCTAGCGTTTGTTAAACAGTAAATTTTTTTGACTGGTTAATCATCTTTTGGCATTAAAACTTTACTTAGTATTTATTAACTCAAATAGTGGCAAATTATTAAGACTATTTAATTTGAATTTAAAATCAAAGCAAATAAAATAAAAGCATTACAAAGTAGCGAGCTCAATGAGGTGTTGACCCACCTCTAGCTTGGATGCAAGCTGCCACACGACGTAGCATAAAGGGATAAAGCTCCCTCATGGTCTCCTGAGAGATTTCTTGCCAAATTTACTCGAATTGTCGGGCTAGGTCATCAACATTCCCTGGTAGATGCAGGCACCTTCCCATCATATCCCAGACATGCTCGATTGGAGAGAGTTTTGGCTGGCCAAGGAAGTGTTGACAAGCTGTAAGACAATTCATAGCAACACTTGCTGTAAGTGGTCTAGCCTTATCTTGCTGAAAAATAAGGACAAGGTACGGCAAAATTAAAGGTAGCAAAACAGAATGTCGTCGACGTACCGCTATGCTGTAAGTGTGCCTCTAATGACGACCAAAGGCGCCAGGGTATCAAGGGAAATGACATCCCAGACCATAACTCCTGGTTAAGGGCCAGTGTGGCGAGCGATAGTGAAAGCAGGATCGGCACGCTGCTCTGGGCTTCTCCAGACACATCTTCGATGATCGTCAGAACACAGTTGGAAGCGAGATTCGTCGCTAAATACTATATGTCTCCAGTCAGCATCATTCCAACCTGATTGAGCCAAGCACCACTGTAATCTAGCTCGAAAGTGTGCAAGAAGGATTGTCAGGTACTTTAGGGGTCGTTAACTGCACAGATTTCGCTCTTTCAGCCGTCTGCGAATGGACACTCATGTGCGGGTCGCACGTCTTATGGTTGATAACGATGAATCAGGGGTTGTTATAGCTAATCTGACTATCATTCTGTCCTCCCAATCTGCCATGGCCCTAGGTCCACCGCTACCATCATAACGCTGAAATCTTCCACTGTCCACCCATTTTTGCCAGCATCTTCTAATCGCCGCATCGCTTCGACCCATATGAAGAGTGATTCTCCGACCTGTCTCTTTTAATCCAATGATCCGATCTCTTTCAAACTCTGACAGTTGCTCATAATGAGCTCAAATCTTGCGGCGAGACACTTTTTCAGTCGTTGAAAGGTATCTTAAATCGCAATGCAACATAAAATTTGACCATCAGATTGAGAATCCCTTCTTATATACACCTGCTGAGTGCGCAGTTCCGATGCTCTGTAGCTCCCGCTATTCAATCATTGGTCACCAAATTTGAATCATAATTTTTATGTTCAGCCCAAATGTCTTTGCATACGAAATTTCATTACAATCGGGCAACTTCTTCTAGGTGCGTCGTGTTTTTTTTTTTTTTTTTTTTGTAATAGTGTGTATATCACTGTGTTTGATTACCCATTCTTTTTAAGGAAAAACGCCTTCTTGGACTCACGTTTTTCAGATAAGGATGGGCATCACTCACTGATGCAACTTAGTGATATTTTTCCTTTCTTATAGGGTTTACTGTCTGGGAGGAGAGGGGGAATAGGGATTGATCACTAGGAAATCCAAGCGATCCATCTCTATTTTCGATTCTCCTAATTTTCATCGAATTCTTACCGTTTATTTAAACATCTGGATCACAGTAACACCTTCTTCAGAGCAGCATAGACAATTTGACTCTTGCGCCATTAAACTCCCCCATCACTCATCCACTCCATTTGAAATGAAGATATTTGAATTACTGTTTTTATGTCCTGTTAGTGGTAGTGAATTTGCCTTCTTTTAAAAGTATTTATCATAAATGTTGCACTTTATTATTAACATTTAATCACAAATTATTTAATAATCAAACTGAATTAAATTATATATATATATATATATGTATATGTATATACCGAAGGTGCTAGCAAATTTTTAGAAATATTTCGGGTCCATTTTAATAATGTTTAAAAGTTAAAGAATAATTTTTTCAATGTTTGATCTGATAATCTCATTTCTGTAACATACGTCTGCACAAAACAAGATTTCCATGTTATATACAGACCTTATTCTCTTCAGAGAATATTGCGTCTCTACTTTCCAGAGTCCATGAATAGTGGAGGGCTTACAGTTAGAAAGAGTTCTTTTTAGCAGATCAAAGGCACAATAACTCTCACAGGTGAAATATCAGGTGACTTTGCAGGAATATATTGAAAAGGTATATATCCAATATCGGCGCCAGTTTCGAATTATTTACGGAATGCGGTGGTAGAATTGCAAGTTTGACTAGTGATTTTGTCCTGGTAAGGTTTCATTCATTGCTGGTGGAAGAGTTACAGAAAATTGAATTTCTTCTGTAAGTATTGAACTTTGAGCATTCTTCTGATATCATGATGATTTAATTTTAACATTGTTTTCCATTCTTATTTTTCTTTCAATTCAGTAAGAGATATCTGCGACAATTATAAAACCCTTTGTATTCTCAGAACTTCTTTATTTGCATTTTCAGAACCATGTTTAAATATCTTTTCAAAACATTTTCGACAGTAAAATATTTTTTGTTGCTATTATTTATGAAAGCACATGTTTCATTTAGAGTAAAAATGTATTTCCATCTAAACCTATACTAAAGAATTTTCATACAGTTTGTAACACATGGTTTTTTCACAAATGTCCCCTTCGATTAACAGCTGCGATTTCTTTCTGCTTTTATATGTAAATGCCTATCTTCTTCCCAATCAAATTGTGGCCGCGGTAGCTTAGTCTCCACGTTGTGGACTGGTCTCGAGGCTCGTAATTTTCTTCGAATCTTGAAGCCACTAAGAACTCACCGTGTAGCTGGAATTGATGCACGTTAAATCTATCGAGGCTCCTAGCGAGTTGTGGAAGTTAGGAGAGGGAGATGCCAGCTCAGGTGTTGTCCTCGCCACTTGTATGAAGTTCAAAATTACGAGATTCATCGCGAATAGCTCTCGTGTTGCTTCTAGTGCGAAGTTAATAAAACCGGTCAATCAAACCCAATCAAATGAAACGTAATGATACAAATGAAGTAAAACTTTTAAGTCGAGTGATTAGAGATGATCAAGTAGTATAAGAGCGACAGAAAATTGCATTCAATTACAATAATGTTACAGTAATAAGAAGGATCTTAATGTGATGCGCGAGGAAGTCTTATGACATGAATTTGGTGATATTAAGACTCAACGCTATCGGAGCAACAGAAGAAGGTACTCGCATCATATTTCGATAAGCTCATTCTTTGATAGATTACTGAATTTGGTAGTACTGGCGGATAGGGGCTTAGCTGTGGATAACTTCTCTCTTATTTTCGAGTAATAATAAAATCTATTTTGGGTACAATTGAGTATTTTAGTTAATTGGTCTGTACTACAACTTAAATTGGAATTTAGAGCTTGACATTAGAATAATATTTCAGATGACAGACAAGACGAGTAACAGAATACCGTCACAAGTTGTTTTACCTATACTTAAGAATTTTCATCTAGTATGCCTCGGTATAAGACAGTGAGATATAGTATTTTTTAATTTTTTAGATTTTATAAGCATGATATTTTGGTTTATTATTTTCTTCATTGTTGTCATACAAATTTGTGAAATTGTTTTGTTACAGATTTATGGTTGGTGTGAGTTTTCTCTTGTTATCATTAATATTCGAAACTGTATGTATTATTTTCGGGTATTAATTTCGAATCTTCTTTTTCCCAAATAAAAGTAATGATTGATAACTTGTTTTCTTTCAGATTAATAGTGTAGTTTATATTGCACTTAAAATGCTAATAACATGTGTTTACCATTTTTTTTTTTTTTTTTTTTTCAAATTAGGGAATATTTCCTTTCGGAAACTGCAAAATCACCTACTGTTTACATCAAAACATGTACTGTCTGATGTGAAGCGACATTTCTATACCGTCACTTTGACAGAAAATTAAATTTGAAAATGTCAGTTAATATTTTTAAATTCAAACGATAAGATGTTGCTAAAAATTGTTCCCGAAATACGTACATTGTTTTTAATATTCCAAAATCGCTCTAAAATGTGAAAACATCATTTGTACATGAAGAAATTTCCGGAATGTTAGTACTTCTTAAATGAATTAAAATATTTAATTGAAACCGATATCACAAATATGTTTAGAAACGAAAGAAAAATTCAGAACTTTTGTGAAAAGCGGAACAGGGAATTTATCCAGCTTTTCTGCCGATTAAAATTAAGGCAGAAGTTTTGAATGGAATGATAAGAATTTAAAAAGGAATTTATGTTATGTAATGAAAGAACATTTCAGAACATTGAAGAAACTGCCGATCACGGAACATGTCCTGTTTCTTCGCTGATTTAAAACTACGCAAAAGTTTTGGATTTAATGGCAAGAATTTTAAAAAACATAATTATTCTGTAAAGAAAGAAAATTTCAGAACTTTGTAGAAAAGGTGAAACGAGAAAATTTCTTTTAGTTTTTCTAATTAATTTTATAATTTAAACTAATGCAAAAGTTTTGGTTTGAATGGTGAGAACTAAAAAAAAACGCATAATAATACCAATTCCATCCAATATTAAAATCGTTTGGTCTCAAAACAAGGCAAGAAGGAAACTAAAAAAAAAAAATACTCATAATGTGAAGATCCCCAAAAAAAAGTGGCGTTATAGTTCTCCATTATTTGACTTTATTTTCAAACATATTTCTTGGAGTCCAGATTACTTACAAATTAAAACAATGCTTCAATAGAAGTAGGTTAGCAAATACTTTTTTGTGTGTCCTCAGTGTCAACTATATAAGCTATCTGTACGATTTTGTCAGTGTACAGTTTTTCATTCAGGGATTCATCCATAAATTGCTCCTCCCTTTAGATTGTCGGGGATTTTTAAACGTGACTTATGTTAGTTCAATATTTGAATAGACAGTCAATACATGCCCTTCCACCTCTATTATCAATCTTCATAACTCTAAAAAATATATGTTCCAAGTATTATCATTGTCTTTATTAATACTTTATCCTTGTTAATTTTGAATATTAGAAAATCTTTTTTAATGGGCAGACCTCTCAGTTTAAATTTTGTCATCGCATGTGCATCGAAAAAGGAGGCAAAGCGTTTTGGTTGGAAGGTTTCTCATTTAGCATTTTGCCTCCTGGACCAATTGATGTACCATCTCATTGACTTCAATACTCACAGGGGCAGGCCTCCACTGCAAGACACACATCTTTCTCAGACTGTCTCGAGTTTTTAAATGAGTATAAATTTCTCTGGTCAGCCAGGTGCCACCACGCGAGCAAACATTTTATTTAATTAAATTTACTAACATAAAAAGCAAATAATTATTTTTTTATATTGGATTCATCTCAATCTAATAAGAAATATATCATTCATATATTATAATTTTGAAAAATAAATTTTCTTCTGGTGAACATTCTACTTTATTATGTTTTTTGATATTTAAGGCTAAACTGGATGCCATGGTTTTTAATTTTTGATTAAATAATGTATAAGGGGAAGGGGCTCAAAAATGCAAAAAGAAAGGAAATATGAGGCGTAAGAAATGGGAATAGGATAACTCACTGTGGTTTTGACCAATGATCGTATTTTTTTTTCTTTTTCTAAAAATCCTCATGCCCTTTGCTTCCCAAAAAATCGTCTCCTAACTTTTCCTCGCGATGAGACCGTCTTCACCTACTTCGGAGCTGATTCACTGGAAACAACCTATCGTTTTGATTCATGTTTGCTTTCCGGTGTATAATGATGAAACTTGGCCTCATCAATGGTGAAAACTCGATGCGGCAGCAATCAAAACTAATCTGTGAATCAATGTCACACATGTTTGGGGGTCATTTAATTGGTGGTAGCGCGCATTGGTAACACAACAATGTCGTCTGTCATCAAATCATGTACTTTTTGAGCCACCTTTGTAGTGTTTCTCCTCCTCTTTCAATAAAAGACACCAGTCTTTCTTCAGAATATGTAAATTCACATAAAAACATAAGTGAAACATAACTTTAAATATGTGTGGTGCGTTCCGTTCAAATCAGAAATGTTTTTACACAAATACTTTCTCTCCGGAAAGTTTTTTTATTTGAGCGGTTCATTCCGCTATAATCAAAAGTGATTCTATAACACCTTCTAACAGGAATATCTGTTTTATATCAACGCGGTATATTGAGCTAAGACCAGAGATTTCTCTGAGAACACCTTCTTTCCGGAAAAAGAACACTCTTTCTCTCTACAGACAAGCAACCTTGTTATTTGTGCAATAGAATTGTGCGAAATGCATTAACTCATCGGCAATAGATAGAACAACCTCCCTAATATGTTTTTGAAAAATGTATTCATTACAGATGCCAGTAGGTATTAACGCTGACACTCACCAAAATTCTGCTTTATGTATTAGGCATTTAAGACTGAAACAGGTGCCATGATTTTTATACTTCAATCAAAATATGTAATTCTTTTATATTTTCTTAAAATTATATGTCATAAAAGAACTAGAAAAACAAAGCAACAAAATTTTTCATAATGTACTTCATGCTAGTTTAATAACTCTAGTTTGAGTTAGTTATATAGAAATTCTCAAGTGTTCGCTGAAAAAAATTATTTAATTTAAAAGTTGGTTGGAAAATAGAAATAATAAGATAGTTAATTTAATTAGGAGAAGAGAGGTGAAATTTCTTACTAATTATAATTATGATGTCTGGTATTTTTTTTCTTCGTTGATAGGTTACTATTGCTATTATTTAATATTTTTCTTTGATCAACAAAAATAATTTTTTCTTGTATTGTTTGTTCAATAATTAGGAGTTCATGTATTATCTTAAATATCGCAGGAAATCTTTCATTCCCGAGACTATTTTGATAGTCTTCCTACATGGGAATTTCTTACGTTCTTGATTAGAGAAGCTATAACTGAATTATTCAACATAGTTTTACGATCTGGCTAATCCTTAAAATTAGAAAGAGAATGATAAAAGTAATTAAGGGAATATAGATTCAGAAATGTGATATCATGACAGTTTCCCTACTGTGATGGATTTGAGTAATATATTTGTGCACTCATCATTTAACTCTGAGCTATTACCAATGTACTACTTCTTGTCATGAAACACAACATGATCATATATTACGATGTGCACATGGATATATTTAGGTGGATTACTTGAGTTTAATTAAAGTTGCACGTAGCACTACTGATGACATCGGTGAGATGCTGAAAAGTAGATATTTCACCAGCAAACGCCTCAGAATTAGTGCGTAGTTGAGACATGCTTGTAATGTCGATTAATCGTGATAAGAATTTTACGGATTATTGTCAAATAATTTCATTGAAAAATGAAGCTATCTAAAAATTGTGGAAGTAATAATGCCGGTGCTGACTTTTATTCAAAATATACTTCAAATAATCAGGAAAAATGTGAAATATTCCAAGACGTTTAACACGCATCAATCAATAACCCCTAAGGACTAACATTAGAAAACAACATTTTTTTGAAAATTTTTATCTATCAACATACCTTTAAAGTCACGCACCTTGAGATGATACAACTCACCTTTAAATCGTTTGATCAAAAAAATTCTTCTTTAAAAAAAAAAAAAACTCTTTTTCCAAATCTTTTATTACGAAGTAAATAGTGATAAAGGTTCTGAATTCATCGTCTCGTTGCTGCTTTATGTTCCACCAAAGCAATCGCTGTACCACTTGGAAACACTTCACTTCACTTCAAAACTTTTCAGTAAATACACTTCATATGAATATCATGTTCATCTCAGTAATCTCATGAACCTTACTTTACGATCTTTCATTATACTTGTCACTTCACTACATTTTCAGTGGTAAGTCTTTGTATCTACCTCAGCGTTCTGCGTCTAGATTTATCAGTACGACCATCGTTTAAACTGCAGCAAACCGACAAATCGTTGTTTGATGGACAAGAGTCGAGGTAACATTTTTCAATCCATTGTTTCGTTTGCACGGTGTTTTTTACCCATTAAAAACAATCGTGCTATCAGAACACAAACAGGTTTTTCCATTTTAAACAAACTCAAAACTTTCTCCAACCTCGATAACTCAACTGTTTCTTTGGTCCGATCGAGCTTAAAATTTGACACGTTTCAGAACAGAGTCTAAAAGACCTGGTTACTGGTTTACTACGAGCCCATCTCTAAGGGTTACTCTCGGAGTTATTGATGATGTGTTGTATGGATGGTGTAGTTGTTTGAAAAAACTTTTTGCAATCTCAGTAAGAAAGCCTTTTCAGACATCGATGAATTCATGGCGAATCACAAACCGTTCCAGTTTATTACAGTTTACTCCCAAACCAATAAACGGCAAAAATAAAAGTATGGGAAACCAGTTGATTCATTTACGGAATGTCAATGACACATATATATAATGTGAAAAAAAAAAAAAGATACTACAGTTTGAAGATGGTAGCATTTTGGTGAAAGATATTTAGAAGTGTTCCTCAACAATAGAGTAATCCAGATGTCACTTACTTTGATGGATACTTTCATAATTATACTTATTTGAAAACATCCTCATCTAATGGTACTTGCGTTTCAATAGAAAACATGCGCATATCTTGGTAGAAATGAAAATGGTGCAAATTTCTTCAGAACAACAAAAGAATTTTGCAGCCATGATAATAGATTCCTAAGGAAAACTTGCCATTATGATAAATTGCGATGGCGGCATTACATACAAGTGAAAATAAGCAGAATGATGGAAAAGAACAGACATATTGTAATACTGCTCTTGCCTAGATATAGATTAGTAATAGATTTCTGACCTAAGATACTTTTATGATTTGACAGAAGATCTAAAGCAAATGGAGGGAAAAGGTATTTTATAAACTTTTGATTATGGCAGATGTGAATACACGCATGCTGTTTCAAGAAAACCAAACATAAGAAAATGCCTCTCTTGCTATACATTGTCCCTGAAATCGAATCACTATTATTTGCTCAAGATAAAGAAATGCATCATCAAGAGGAAGAAATCGATTGTCCGTCCAATGCAAAACTGGATGCTGAATGTTGAAGATCATTTTGCCATTGGAAGGACCAAAAAAGAAGATGTCATGCCAAACGAAATAAGGAAACCAAAAACGAAAACTGTATGTGGCATGTGTAAAGTTGCATAAACTCTGCAAAATATAATCAGCAAAATATGATAATTTGTAAATGTATTATACATAGAAATGTCATGAATAATGTTGATACAAATGGTAAGTGAGTTTTCCCAATAAAACCGTGTTTTAAATATTATAATTGTAGAGATCCCAACTTTTACTACTGTGGCTACTTTAACCCCACTAGGACACATATGTCCTCACCTCCAAAATTGCACCTATAGTTAATATTTGTTTTATTTTAGCAGAATGTTGCTTATTTATATTTTGGTTTTGACAGCATTAGAACTCTCTAAATTATCTTAATTCGCAAGAAATAAACCGGAAAATTGAAAGTGGTTAAACAGATACACATGGCTGGCGAATATGTGGCTTTGGTAGATCATTGATATTGAATCTTCGGTTTACTTAGTGGTGGTGTTTCTCATTATTCTATTGAATTTCAAGAAATTTGGTTTAGTAGTGAATATGAGATACTTAATTTCTTACTTTTGAAGATTAAATAAATTAATTGGGTTTGAGATTTTTTAGGAAAACTATTTTGTTTTTGCATTTTAGTTTCTGGTATTCGTTTGTTTTATATGGTTAGCTGATGGTTTTATTCCGGTATGGGCTATTTCTCCTAAGTCTTATAATTTTTGTTTTATTTAATCATTCTGGAAGTTTGTTAGTAGAGATTTTATCAAAAAAGAGGTAAATGATTTTTTTTAAATGGTGATGAAAAGTATTGAAATACTGAATTGAGTAGTTATTTAGAGGCACAGAGTGTTGTTTTTGCTAAAAGTAAAAATGGAAATACTAACAACCATGATTTAAGCCTACGAGTTTACCAGAATACAATCAATGGGAAGAGTCAAAACAAGATTATAGAATTATAAGACAATGATATTCTGGAATAGTAAACATTTAAGTAAATATGAATTTAATGATTTATCTATACTCATATAATTTAAGCGATAATAAAGAGAAAGATACATGAAGTTTAGTTTCTTTGAAAATTATAATTTGAAAACATTAAATTAAACTAAAATTTTAAAGATTTGTAAAAACTTGTAACATGATTACAAGGAACAAAATTAATATTAATGCATAATTTATCGTATGCAAAATTTATAAATGTGTTTACTTATAAAGTATGTAGATTACAAATATATTTGATAAAATTTGTAATAATATTAATATATGTATTAATCAAAAACACTTGTTAACGATAATTAGTAAATTTAGGAGATATGTAACTTACAATACCATTGAAGTTACTACTAATTTTTAAATCATAAATTTGAAAATGTAAACTTTATATAAAGATATGTCTAACACTAAAAGAACATGCAAGAAAATCTTTAATATCTGGGGTTTCAGTACTACATTCCAAATAATTCAATGTTTTGCTTATAATTAAAACATGATTCAAATTTCTACAAAATGATAACATAAAATATTATTATGAGAATTATAGTTATAAGATTTCTACTTTGTTTCTACTAAACTTAATAATAAAAAATAGAGGAAATAATAACAAAAGAAATTGGTTAGACATGGATGTTATAAAGGAAAAAATTATATTTTAAATAATAAACTTGAAAAGGACTTCATTATTAAAAAATATTACAGGCGAAGAAAAGAGAATTTAACACTTTAAGGATTTTATTAATGCAACGAAACGGATAGTACTTTCTACATATTGTTACAAGTAAGTTTTAGTTAATAAATATAAAAATTGATGATCGTAATTAAGGATAGAATCAAAAAAAAGAATATTCTAGCATTAGATTCATGAACAAATCCCACAAGAAATAAAATTTAATAATTTACTTAACAAGCATAAAAAATTAATTTAACTATATTAATACTCAAAAAAAAGCTTTTAAATGTAATAAAAATGGAGCGATTTATGTATAATTAAAATAATTAAAAGATTTGTAAATAATAAAGTATTTGTAAGGATTATAAATAATGTATTAAGGAAAAATACCGGACATGTGTGATTACAGATATATCTAAATATTGTTAGATAAAAAATTTAGAGTATTTTGAATAAAGGGTATAGATATAATGCTAGATCAATTTCTAACAATAATAATTATATTTAAGAAAATAAGGAAGACTCTAAAACTTTGGAAATGGTTTGACTATTAAATATAATTTCCTTACTTAGAAGCTTTTTTAAAGAACATAAATTTCATATATATTAATGAAGAGATAAAAGATTTGAATTTTAAGAAAAAGAGAGGAACTCAAGCTCAGTGATCTAAAAATGTTCATCAAGCAAATATAGGATGAGATAATAATTTGTTATATTTATAAGATCACTGGTAACTATGTAAAAAAACTTTGCTACAGACTAATAATCAGCGTGCTAATTATACTTTTCAAAGTTCCAAAGTTCCGAAATTGGAATGGAGTAACTTACTGCACATTTGTCCTTCAAACGTTTTTTCTCTTTGTGGCCGTGGTAGCCCAGTGGTCATAGTTACGGACCCATGACCGGCGGTTTTCATTAAGCCGAGTTCGAGCCTATTTTTTGCCACTCTCAGACCGCCGTAGTAGGTTGATGCACGCTGGGAAATCTGTCGAGTCCAAAATCTTCCCGTTCGTTTGGTGTGGAAATTAGAGAGGTTCCAGCTCAGCTGTCGTCCTTGTCACTTGACCGAGGTACAAAATTGCTGAGGTCCGTCGCCACACACCCGTCGTATTTGCTTCCAATGCGATGTTAATAAAAATTAAAAAAAAAAAACAAACTATCGAAAAGTTTTTCCTTTCTACGAAGTTGCTGAGTGTGATGCCGTTCTCAAACCAAAAATCTTCTGGACCTTTTCAAGCCTATGAGACTTGTTCTTCGCCTTCATTGGAGCAGATTCGAGAAACACCATTGTTGCCATTATTGTCGTATAGTTTCGTTATAATGATGGAATCATGTCTCCTCGAACGTGAGAACTCGACGCTGCTGCAATAAAAACTAACTTATGAAAAAGTGTGGCATGCGTTTGGGTGCAATTCAATAGAAAGCAGAACACAATGAAAACTCCGACTTTCCTTAGCAATGCCACCTGTTGTCAGAAAGTGTCTTTGTATCGAAATTCTGAATTTTTTGTAATGCGTCGAAAATAACACCTGAAAGAGTCAAGTCTCAGGTTTTAACTTCCACATCCCTCTAACGCGAAGACTTTGCATGTCAATAGATTTTGATATCAGGTTTTTGTTACATCTAGGTGTTTGTCTTAGTTTCCTTGGTCTCGACGGAAATGTTGTTTTGAGATTTGCACTGGTTGAGTCAGACCCACAAATGAAGCACGCTTCAGTGCTTCTCTACTTATCTTACAGTAATTTGATATAAATATTATATATATATACTATATATATATGTATATACATATATATATATATATGTGTGTGTGTGTGTGTGTGTGTGTTTGTGTGTACATAATAATATATTATATTTTAAAGGCTTTGTAAATCGAATTATTGTAAGATAAGTTGAGAAGCATCTGAAGCGATGCCTCATTTGTAAGGTCATGATAATAGAGAGTGTTGGATGATTATGATCTCAAGGCAGGCATTTTTTTTCCGCTCTGAGTTATGAGAGCTCAAGACCTTACAAATCTTTGTAACAGGGCTGATGCATGTTAAATCAATTGGCAGCACGCGAAGTCCTCTCGGTACAGTATCGTGGAAGTTAGAGCCTGGGGCAGAGGTTATTTTCGAGGCATTGCAAAACTAATTTTCTGTTTTTTACCAATAGCTTTGTAGTTTTTTCTATTTGTGACATCCATAAACCAGTATATAACAACCTCCTTTTCTGAGTTTCCTCGCATTATATCGGGTGGTGTTCAGACTCCTATACATTATATCTTGTTATTTTTTATTTCCCTGTGGATATATCTAGTTCTGAGTTTTGGTGTAGAGACGTTACTCTGACAAAGTCATCGCATATGCTAGATAAGTATACCGAAGCAAGTGTACTCATCTATATCATTATTTCCGAAACTACTTTTATTTATAATCTGAATAACTATTACTTAAAAACATTTTATTAAAATCTAAACAACAAAATTGGATTTTATTTATTGTGGATTTTGAGAAATAAACTAGTTATTAAATTAAAACACGAAAAGAATGAAGAATACCATTCTTCCCTCGATCTGAAATGCTGAAAACTCTCTCTGTTTCTTAGCTTCTTTCCGCTTTCTGAATTGTTTCTGCCTTTAATCAGTGCGGAAGGAAATATTTGTCGCCCAAATATATTATTCAGTTTACTGACTCCACATTAACATTTGTTGTAAAGGTGCTGCATACACAAAGGTGCTCAGGTATATATTCAATGCGGATTGGATTCCCTTTTTCCATATACTGGAAGAATAATCTTCATGTATCTGGAATACATAATTAAAATAGCTAATTTTAATTACATAAGAGAAAAGGTTCTTCCTTTACAGAGCAATACATACAATGAAACCTGGAGAGTATATTTTGTAACTATAGTTTTAGAGTAATGATATTGACTAATAGATTCCTTTGGTCTTAATAAGAATTTTTATCTGTCAATACGTTAGTTTCTGTCATGTCACTAGATAATACAAAACATTTATAGTATTAGTTGTTAGATCAGATAGAGTAAAGTATTATAGGCTTACATCTATTCAAGAGAATAATTAACTGATTTTCATCCTATTGAATTTATTACATTAAATAAAGAATTTTTAGTACGCCATTGACTACGAATGTATACAATCTATTTAATTATACTCATCTGATGCTCCAGCGCTAATGATAAGGCAAATAAAAAGATAGTAAATCTGGCTAATAGTTACGAATAACATTCATAAGATATACTCTAAGTAATAAGATATTTTAATAGGAAGTATCAAATGAAACAGAATCTGTTTTGTGAAGCTTCATCCCTGCCTCAAAGATAAGGATTCTAGTTTATAATTAACTATATAGTGTTAAAGTGTTTATTTTTCTTCAATATACACGTTCAAATCCTTTCAGTTTTATACTTGGTATTAGCTAATAATAATGTAACAATAAGAAAACAAAATTGAAGAACCTTATTCATTGCACATTCACTCATTATAATATGAGTGAGTGAAGGTATGTTTATGAGTAACAGACAAATCTAGTTATGCTGTGCGAACAATATGTATCCGCGACGTAGAAGTTTGAAAAAATTTGAAAAAAAAAAAAGATAATTATTGACAATAAGAAGATCCAACATAAAGAAGGATCGTTACAGAATCCTGGGATGCATCATCCGTATTTGTTGTAAAGACAGTAAACCCCATTAACGTAATAAAAGGAGGATGAAATTTCCAAGTGTTTTGTGGCACATTTTATTCAGAAATTAGCACCCAGAATTTCCATCTTCTAGCAGCAGTAACAGCTGAAATTCTGCAACGAGTCAAATTGAACTTAGATGTTTGACTTAAATACATTGTTTCATAAGGCTTCCAATCTATTCCATAGCTCATCAATTGTAGCAGTTTGGGAGTGTTAATGTCAGTCTCTCTGTAGCACGATCAAATGTTCGCAATGGTGGTTAATGTGGAAAAAAATGCTAAACAGAGTAACAAATGATTCACTATTTCCAGAAAGGCCAAGATAACACATGCAGTTTGAAGTCGTGCATTGTCATGATGAGTAGCCAAGTATATTTTGAAAATAGGACATGAGCCCCGCACCATAACATGTCCGTCCGAAATGTAAAGGACTGGAGTTAAAAGTACCGAACATGTGAAGATGACCGGATGTGTATCTAATAATATCACACCATATCATCACATCAAATTCTTGACCCGTGTGACGAGATCACCAAGTTGGATATACCCTACATCTACAACTACTGGGATTCTATTAAAAGACAACAAGACGCGCCACTCTAGTGTCCATTAATGTTGGAGCTTATATCTATGTGGAGGTCAAGATAAAACCGCATTTGTCATCTGCGGGGGACTGCAGACGTCGTTGTACCATTCGTGAGACTAATATTCCTGACTCATGGATGTACGATATCGCAAGGCTACTAGAGAGGCGCCCTTACGTCCAGCATTTGCGTCCCTACAAATTAGTAAATTAGTAGCTGTGAGCCACTGATGGCTTCATAGATCGCAGCGACCGATGGACCCATCGGCTTCATATTCCCTTGAAAATCATGGTGAAGACCTCAACTCGAGCATCATCACGGAACGGTAAATTGCAGTCCTGGTGAACGATCTTCCACGATTGGGGAACCCAGGTCGTGCTGGTAATGAAATCTTCCTGAAAAACACGAGTACTACCCGACCATACAAAAAAAAATAAACGTTCGGAATGCGATTTCCGAAGAAACCTGGTAGCTAAAATCTTTCTTTTATACGTAATTAAATAGTGTTTCTCCTTCCTGGATATTTAAAGGAGATAGTAGAATAATAATAATTAGCAACTTTGATTGACAGTATTATAACTCCTCTACTCATACTCATTTTACCCGTCAAATTGTCGCTTGTTTCCGTATTTTAGCTATCTATACTGCAAGGTTTTTCTTCAAATTTTTGCTGATACCAGCAATGCACTTTTTTTTTTTTTTTGAATATATAAATGAATGCTATATTTTTTTTTTGATACAGTAATGCACTTTGTGTGAATATAAATGAACTCTGCGTTTCTACTATAGCAATATTTCATAATGAATTAGTTTATTATGTGTAAAACGTACAACACGCATTTGCATTATACACTCGATGGACAATTGTTATGACGAATCATGTACCATCTATAAGCAAAAAATTAAATCAGTATGGAGGTCCAGTGTCATTAAATATTGTCACACTGTTAGAACAAATATTATTTAATGTTGTGCACAATAATAGAACGTTAGGAAAAAAACCGTAAAGGAGAAGAGTATTCATTTGAGGCTGTGTACGGAACCACGGAAAAATGCAGCATAGAACGAATGCATATTGAGACATACATCAGCACTGGATATGTAAGCCATGGAGTACAATGCGACGTTCCACATGTCGCATAAAGCTGGTATAATATTATTCAATAGATGGGGAGGTACTTATCCAATTTCTCGCCTGAGCACGATGAGAATGTTCTGATTTGGGGAGAATATTTTCGACAAGCGAATTGCCTACCCAAAGGTCTCAAACATTTCAATGGGGCTTGTGACCGAAGAGCGTTCTGGCTATTCAAGGCACTGAATAACGCTAGATATTCCTGATCGGATGACAGTGCACGTTAGTCTTATAAAACAAACTTTCCTCGACAGTACCATAGAAAGGCGTGATTCAGTAGGTATTCATGAATGTACCTTTGGCCGTTCATATTTCTGGAGCGAACACACAGGTAGAGGCATGGGGTTAGTGCTGATTATATCGGTTCATGTGAAGCCCATGTGTATGTGGATGTCGGTCCCTTTCCCCTGAAAATTCTTCTGATGACATACTGTGCCAATTCCCATGCCAGATCAGTTGGCTCCTGCCAACTGGATTTCACACAGACTAAATATATTCTCATCTGAGATTAATATACATTCCTTGTCCGGTTGGTCTAATTTTGTGTGTTCACTCCTGCAACCGATCTCTGTTGCAATCTGATAATGGCATAGGTACAACAGGTATGAGGGCATATAACTCTCCTTTTAACAAAAGTCTTGCTACAGGATTTCTGATATCTGTACTTTGGTAGAAAAATACCATTTACCACCTGGTGAACAGTAGTGCTCCGTCTCTTTTAAATATAGTAATAATCTATTCGTTCATTGTCATTGAACTTTACTACAACCTCCATCGGGCCAATTTTGCTATACATGACAGTAGTTTTAAGCTTCCATCGATGCAAAACAAGACTGTGGATGGTGCTGGATTCTCTGATACATTTTAGAATTTTGGCCTTCTTTTAAATCTTTAATACCATAATATTATTTAGTGATACTGGGAAGACATACTAAATTTTAAGATCGTTAATTAATATTTTTCCGTTATAATTTCACTTGACAGTAGTCAACCACCTCGTGTGAAAGTTTCAAAATCTCTATCAGGGCTATTATAAAGGAGGAACAAGCGTTGAAATGAAAATTTACAAATGCACTCTTCTACATCGTTTAATATTTCCATTTTTCTTCTTCATATTGTGATTATTATTGGGTGATAATGTTACACGTCTTCTAGTGCCCACAAATGTATATAATTACTCAGACTTGGTAAATATGGAATCTAATCTATTTCATTTTGCTCAAGATTGATAGTAAAAAAAATACCAATTGGTTTCACGGAGGCTCACTCCCTCAAACACTTACCACGTGTGTAGCCCTGCTTGAAATAGTCAAGTAGTTTTACTCTTTAATTTTAACTTATTCCAAATTAATGAGAATCTCTTGAGAAGCTAGAAAATATTTTCAAAATGCAAAGTAGCTCCAAAAAACACTCTATAAAAACAGAGCAATATTGAAACCAACGTAAACTTTCTGTACAGTTTTACTTCAAATCAAGCTGATACTTACACAAGAATTTCATCTTAGCATTAAATATATATCGTATTAAAATATATATGAATAAATTACTGGACCCAAAGATAAATCATAATAATGACATTTTACCTCTGTAATTATAAAAAAAGCCATAATTAGCAACAACTCCTTTATTTTACTGTAAGAATTTTCATACCTTTACCTATGGACTGAATTCTTTATCTACGTATTTATCAACTCCTATGCAATTAGTCTTACTGACAGTGCTGACAGTTTCTTTACTCGCACAAATTGATCATTTGTATACTGACAGCGAATTTAATTATCACGCAATATCCATTGTTCTATCTGCGTGAGTGGTAATCTGTGCTTTGAGGTTTGCACACATTATTTTAGAATTTTATTTAAATCTTTGTGTTTGTGTCAAACATACAAATATATAACATACTGAGATTTCTTTTGATTTAATTGATAATTACAAAACGACTACGTGATTGGTGAAAATGTTTTACGTCATTTTTAAGACGGCCATTGTTAGAAATGTAGAAAAGTCCTAAAAAAAATTTAATAATTTGATAACAAATCCTTTTACACATGTGATACAAATATTATAATGTATGTACCTTTCAACAGATCTAGAAGGTGTAGTAAAAATCATCACAATACAAGAATAATAATAAAAACAAAAAAATTGGGAACCTTGATAAATAAGGGAAATTAAGAAATGAAGTTTACCAAGTCTGCAACCATTTATTACTGAATTATATACTTTATAGTTTGAAACTTTTCATAAATCTCTTTCATAAATTCCATAAAAATAATGTAAAGAAAGGGACCTGAGATACATTGAGCCATGTCTAGGTTTCTTTTGTATCCTTTTAGCAATTTGTCTATTGGAACACACTAGAAAATCTTTTATTTATTTATTTATTTTCGATACGTAAATGCTAATTCAAGAGTCTTTGCAATAAAAAACGGCTAATGCACGTCAAATATGTCGAGGATCCACGTTCATTCCTAAGCGAGGTATGGAATTTCGAATTCAAAATTTTAAAGTTTGTTGCCAATAGCACTGGTGTTTATTTATGATTGATTGGTTGTTTATTAACGTTCCTTCACATGATGGCTATCGGAGAATAACCTAGTGAATAGAATACTTCAAACGTACTACGTTGATCCTGTGGGTTTCTTTTCATTCGGAAATTTATTCTTAATCTAATTACAACAACTTGCGAATTGGAAATAATTTAAGTGTGTTTCTGCTGTTTTATAATTGATTTCTTTGTACAGTACATTAACCACAAACTCCAACCCGCAGAAAGGCGTTAAGTACTGCTCTAAACAATCTTTCCATTCATAGGGGGGCCTTTAAACTTGTGTATGTATATTCTTTTACAATATAAAGTAAATTGTATATCTACGATATATATCTAGATAAAAGAACATGTATTAGTAGATAAAACTTCTCATTTCCATAGCATTTTTACATATCTCCACAGCGGAGCCTTTGAATGTTAATGACTGAACTATTGAATCGAAATAAAAGCAATTTATTTGCACTAGAACCCTCACGTAGAATAGTCAATTAATAATTAAAAAAATATTCTAAAATGGGAATTTAAGTTAAAGTTTAGTTTAGCTGGCATTAACGTAACACTAGAAGCAACACGAGCTATTGGCGACGGACCTCGTGTAATTTTGAGCCTCGTCATGACGAGGACGACACCTGAGCTGGAGTCAACATCCACACTCGCCAATGGGAGGACTTTAGGCCCCGAACAGATTTAACGTAACGTGTATCAGCCTCACATTGGTGGGGAAATCTTGGCGGCCGATGATCGAACCCAAGTGACTGAATGAAATTGTAGCCGCTAGTCTACACCTTGACCACTAGGCTACGAGACCAATTTTTGTTAAAGACAATATATAAGAGTACATAGAAAGCTTCTTTAATGTAAACTCTTTTCAATTCATTCATATCATACGTTTATATTTGAAGGTGACAAAAGTTGCAAATTTCACCTTTAGTTCTGAAAAATGCTCTCGTGGAGAAGGGTTCACTATATTTACATTTAAATTTTTTTCTCTGTCCTTATAGCTTCAAAAAACAATTACCCATCTGCGTATATATTATATGTAATAAACTGAAGCAAAAAATGTATTAATATTAATTTTTGAATGGCAAATTTTTTAAATCATTCATAACTAAGTTTTAAGTGCAAATATTTTAACTAATCGTTCTTATTTTTTGTTTTTAAAAAATATCTTGATTATAACGTTTAATTCCATTTGAGAAGAGAGATAAAACGTTTTGGAAAATTCCATTTTGTTTATTGTTTATTGAGTACAAAAATAGCAACAATAATATCTATTTACTTTACTTTTCTTTTGAACCTTTAAAACTATTTTTGTTCTCTATTTTCCTTTTATTATTGTTGCATTATCTTTTTCATCGAAAATGTTTAATTAAAAAATTAATATTTAACTATTATCTCCTTTTTAAAATTTGCACTTCTACTAGATGCTATGTAATATATAAATAGAGATTTTTATCGTTGAATTACGAAACGAAAAGTAGGTAATTTAGATAGGTAATTTTTTTTCATAGTAATTCTTTTAACCAAAATATCAAACACAGTACATCAAATAAATTTTATATTATTTTGATTCACATATGTTCTACATAGTTGTTTCTTAATAATCTATTATAGATTTAAAACAATTATTTCAATTGTATGTAGCATTTTCAATGCTATTGCTTGATATATGTGGAGAGTTAAATAACACAAAGAAGTAACCTTCACAACTGTTTGTAAACCACACAATTCATTGAATATTACATGTATATAGCTTAGAAATCCAGAATACAGGATCATATGAGTCAACTCGAGCGTGGAAAATTTGCCAATTATTCAAGGGCTTTTTTAAACTACCCATATTTTTTATCCACTTTATGGTCAGAAATTATATCAAAAACAGCATAACCCGCCTTACAAGATCAGGTCCAACTCTGATTTCATCAGGCGTTCCCTGGCGGTATCGGAATAATTTATTTTCAACGTTTTTCTCGGTTGCTTTTCAAATATGCAGAAGGTTTTGGTTAGAACAATCTAAAAAATTAGTAATAACATAGTGCTTATTATATATATTATATTAGCATTTGTGTTTTAGAAACGTGAGTCAATAAAATTAGGGGCAATAAAATAAAAAGATAAACAGTAGATGAAAAAATACATTAAAACACAATGATTTATATGATATTGTTTTCTAGCTTCCTTTATGTTTATATTTACGTATGTTGATTATCTGAAACTGAAAATTATTGCTTCTGTAAAGAGTTATTACCATGTTTTTGATATTTAAGTTTAATAATTTATTTTTGTGGATCAGAATCAGTCTGTTTCATTCTCTTTGCGATTAACACTGACAACGTTTTTGTATTTAAGAAATTGTTTAGTGAAAAAATGCATTAGAAGTTGAAGAAAGAAGATATTCTATTTTTCTTGGTAAATAAATTGATTCTTGTATGTGACTAGATTTGGAAATATACACTATACTAATTAATATCTATTGAATCAATTCTGCTTACTCAAGAATCACAATACAGAAAAAATATTAATAATTCTGAAATACAAATTAGCAAAAAACAATTTCTTATCTTTTTTTTTACAGTTTCATAAGTTGAAAATTTCCTCCTTAAATCATTTTCTATTTTTAATGTACTTCTTTCTTTATTTTTTTCAATTGAGGAAGTTTTCTATTCAAGTTTAAGTCAACTATTAAGATTCTTTTTCTTTATTTGTTTAGCTATATTATAAGTGCAAATACTTCAAAAGATAGAAAGTCTTAAAATTTCCATTCTAGAGCGAGAATAAAAATATGTCTTGATCATTTCACTCTCTAGTTACGTGACAAGTTAGTAGTTATGCTTTCAAACTTATTTTGATCTTGCACCGTCCTTTCGTTTATTTATTGGTATCGTTGATAAAGATTTATTACATCCTGTAATGTGTGATCTTATTTGCATGTGAATTGGTTAATTTTTAACCATACAACAATACGCCTTTCAAATGTTCTGCATTGTTCTAAGAATGCTCACTTTGTAAAGACCTCGATTATAAATGATGACATTTAAATTGGGATTGTTTTCACTTTCAAAAACTCGCGGATCATAATCTTAAGTGAAGGATGAACAAAACAACGTGATAAGATGGATAGATTTGTCATTTTATGTTCCTATTATCAACACTTGATGTAGATAAAAGATAAGAATTACAAACGGAAAAACAAGGTTTATTTCCCAGATGGACTTCAACATGAGCAAAACTAGTAACGGTAAATGTACCAATCAAAATGCAATATTATTCGAAGCCGAAAAAAGGTATATATATGTGTGTGTTGTGTTTTCCAATTATAACAATCTGAATATATTGGTTGTTTTGTGTAAATTTTTTGTTTATTGTTGTATGGCATTTATCCGTTTATGTAATTTTTAATCATTTTTAAAGTTGATTGATTACTCTTTCTGTCGCATTAGTAAAATCTCTCTCTAACATTTTTTATTTAGTTTCATATATTATAATTCGTTCCTGAGTATTTAGTAATGTTTGAATTTTTATTTCCATATTTTTATATAAGACTTTTATGTAGCTGAAAGTTGCGTCTGTTAAACATATGAAAATATGCAAATCTGTCAAAAGTCAGATTCGGTATTTATGAATGTTAGACTTCATTTTTAATTACGGCTTTCATTGTACTTCATGCCTGAGTTTAGTAATTGCTCAAATCTTTCATCTTCTAATAATTTTTTACATGTTTCTTTCACGCATTTGTTCTCTCTCTTTTTTTTTTTTATATATTTTTTTAAATAAGTTATTCTTTTTGGGGGGGGAGGGGTTGCAGTAAAAATTAGTTTAATCTTTTAAAAAATTCCTTATAATCTGAAAAATTTATAAGTAAACTTGCATTCTAATTTTATGGTAATCTATTTGTATCTTTGTATATATATATATATATATATATATGTGTGTGTGTGTGTGTGTGTGTGTTAGTGTGTGTATGTGCGTGTGTGTGAGTGTGTATGTGTGTGTGAGTGAGTGTGTGTATGTGTGTGTATAAATGTATAACACTGTTTCGAAGAATACAAGATTCGCATTGAGCATTGTAAGGATAGAGGAGGGATGTATATTGAAGGCAATAATAAATAAATATGTATGAAATAAAAAAAAAATGTTTTAAAGTTTTAGTCTCGTTATTTAATAGCCACCTCTTGTAAATATAAATTTTAAATAGAATAAAACTCTTTATATTTATAGGCGGTTTTACTTTTTTTCATCTTGATAAGCGATAGAAAGGTTGGTTTCCTTAATTTTTCGAATAACTTGTTACTTATTTTCCTATTTCAAGGAAACAGCACAATTTATGTAACATATAGTAAATCTTGGTTTTCTTCCGTGACTAATAACTGCTTTTCCAGTGTTTCATTAATATAGATCAAAACCAAAAATTGAACTCTTGTTTCTAATTTTTTTCTAATCGGTTTTTTTTTTAAATCACGAGACATTTTTCCGTCTTGTCGTGGGTTCGGATTGAATTCCGTCGAGAACCATTGGGTAGCGGGGTTGATGTATGATAAATCTGTCTGGGCTCCTAGGCATGGTGTGCTCAGGTGTCGTCAATGTCGCTTGATCGAGTTTTTAAATTACTAAGTCCTTTTCCATTATTCCTCGTGTAGCTTCTAAGTGCGACGTTAATAACCCATCAATCCGTCGAAAAGCTTTCGAAAAGTGTTCTATCAAAATAGAATCATGTTTGTTTCATGAAATCAGTCTTAAACATTTATTTGTCGGCAAATTTAGTAAAAGCGCTCATTAATTTTCTATTACACATCACAAAAATGTGACTTACTTCACTTTAAATATTATCAATATTAAAAAATGCCCTGAAAGTCACCCTTCATGGATGATACTTTAAAGATGGATGACTTTTCAGGCGGAAACCCTCTAATAAAATCATAGCAGCGCGAAAACTGACAAATGAATTAAAGATTAATGCTGCACGCTGGGAAGAATCCGGCAATAACAGAATAAATCGCAACGAGAATCGCAGGGAAGGGAGGGAAATAAAAAATTACTGGATAAATCGATGCTTCTAATGCTCATAAAACTTAATGGGAAAAAAAATCTCCTTTAATCCGAGTGTACGGTGAACACAAATGACGAAAGGGGATTTCCGCGATGGGCGATAATGGAATTTTGAACCATTGGATTGATGAACAGAGCAAAAAGAGCGCAATGTTTTAAAATTGTTCGGCTTTAGGGATTTATTTTACTCTCTACGTGGAGTAAGAACCGCTCTAAAAGCGGAAAAATGGCTGCTTCTTTCCAACTTTAAATTACATGAGTACTCTACGTATGTAAAAGGGTAGAAGGAAATAAAAAATATGCAAGGTTAATAAGAAAAAATCTTGATGAAACGAGCAAGTTATATCAATATCTGCAGAAAATCGCGAATAAATGTAATGTGGGTGACTGTTTATTAATGTCGTGTCAGAAGCAACACAAGGATTATTTGCGACGAACCTCGTAATTCTTAATCTGTATCAAGCAACAAGAATGACATATGAGTTAGCATTCTTTCTCTCTACGTTTCCATACCACGCATATGGAAGGACTTGATGCCTCGACAGATTTAAAGTGAACAGCTTACACAGAGGGTTTGAAGTAGCATCAGAACACGACGGAGCGATTACAATTGTTTATTAACGTAGTACTGAAAAGCAATGCGAGAGCTCTCGTAATTTTGAGCCACGGTCAAGTGACGAGGAGGACACAGGAGACCTGGCACCTTTTTCTACAAACATCCACACCACGTAAGGGAGAATTGGGATCTGGACCAGATTTAACATGTAACATCTCCTGAACACGGCAAGTTTTTCGTGCCATAAGGACTCGAACGCTTGACTCAACAAAAACAAGTCGGCACAAACCTGTGACTATGGCTCTTAGGCATCCGCGTCCACAATCGTGAATGATAGCTGTATTTTTGAATATTTAAGATTATTTGAATTTAGTCTAATAATTTTCTTGCCCATATAGATATAATTTAAGTAACAATTTCCATTATTACTCAAACCCATTAAAGCTAATTTTTTGTCTTAAATGACTGTAGTTTATAATTCTATTTCAGTCTCAAGTCTCGTCTTATATCTAGTTAAAAAAATTGAAACAAATGTATATACTCCACTGAAGGCAGTTATAATCCCCCTCACTCACAAAATCATAATATTTTGTGAACTACTACAGCGCCCATCAGCCATAATATACTTCTACAGCGCTTATGAGGAAGTAGACGCTAACACCTCTATCTCTCTCTAAGTCGCACGCAGGCGTCAATAAGAGTTAAGGATAAAAATCGAAAATTCAAAAAAAAAAAAAAAAAAAAATTTAAAAAGTTTTATTTATAGTTTGCAAATAGTGGCTTGGAATTCATGTGTAAGTAATTTACGTAATATTAGTCGCATTTCAACATTGTTATGCGGTGAACATCGGTTTTCACTAACATCAATATTAACATTTTGTTATAATTTTATATTATATAGAATTTAACCAGTAAGTTAAATTAAAAGGTATTCGAAAAAAGAGAAAATAAGACACTGGTCGGAAAATTATGTATGAACGTGCGTCACACTTTATATTAAATTTTATAACAAATCTGGTTTTTCTAACTGTTAACTTTTTTTAATTCCTTTGAATTAAATTTCATTAAAATACTATGAATATAAATTTTTGGCATACCATTTAAAATAATCGATGCCAATCAAATGAAAAAAAAGCAAATTTTTATAGAGTTTAATAGTAATAATATGTTTTATAAAATCCGAATAATCCGTGAACTGTTAACACGTGTATTATGTATGATAACATGTAGCATGAACAAAATTCTTCCGTGGAACAAATTAATGCTAAAGATTTGTTTCATTGGTATAAAAAATCGTTCATCTCACTGATTCAAGACTGGAAGCGAATAATTTTAAGATTAAAGTCGTCCATAAACGATATGCGATAAAATAAATGAAGTATATATTAATTCTAGAAACTAATTTATAGAAATGTGTGTGCGTGCATGTGTGTGAACCTCTATTTCATTTTGAGGAAGAGGAGGAATATGGCGAAATGCACTTGCGGAATATGAAATCCCTACACAAAGAAGGATGTATGTTAGGTTAACGAAATTTGAAATAGATGTTAACACATTTGAAAAGTATCGTCTAGTCACATTTCATACTTGAAGATCAAAAGTGGCACAAACAGCGCCCCTATGAACATGCGAATCACATTTGCTTTAAAGTATCCGATTACGATAAAAATCCATTTTTGGAGAATAAACACGTTTTTTTCTTGAGTGTTTACTGATGAAAAATTCAAAAAATTAGCTTCCTAATTTTTTTTTTTTTTTTTTTTTGATTAAGCTGAAGTGATAAAAACGTTTCAGTTGTTTAAAATATGCATATAATGCTATATTTGCCAAACTAAATCAGTAGAGAAACCGAAACAAGATGTCTGAACACCCTTTTATGCATAAAAGCTCATTTTTGCAATTTCAACCTGTTATATATTTATGATTGGTTTTTACGATTGGTACGTTACGTTTTATTTCGTAGCAGTGTTTAATTATTCATATTTTCATAATAATAACACTTTTCAATTTTTTGAGAGAAAATGGAACAATATTATCGTTTGGTGTAAAAAACTACGAAAATGTTTGAGTCGAAGTAAGAAGAAAATCAAAGTTGGTTTGGTTTTATTAACATCTCACTAGAAGCAACACGGAGTCTATTGTTGACGGATTTCGTGATTTTGAACCTCGGTCAAGTGACGAGGACGGCACCTCCATCTCCTAATTTCCGCACCACGCCAAAGAGAGGACTTTGAGCCTCTACAGATTTAACGTGCATCAACCCTAGCTACAAGGCGAGTCTTCAGTGGCATCTTGGTTCGAACCCACGGCTCGATGAAAACCATCGGATCGATTCCACGACCACGACCACTAGGGTACCGTGGCAATTATTTATGCATAGATTACACATTTAAATAAATGTTTGTTACTTTTTGTTTTGTTTCGTGGCTATTTTTATTTTATAAGAAAGTGAATCAAAAATCATATAATCGTTGCCAGATACCATAACGGGATTAATATTATTTATCTTTCGGTTTCGGAGTCGAGAACTGCATTTTATTCAAGAATGTCTTTAATATGAATGTAGTACCTGTAACATTGAATTTGAACAAGGAAGAGCAAAAGGGCTGCGATAAGGCGGAATTTCATTTTGCGATATTTCAGAAACGGTCTGAGGGGTTGTTTCCAATGACAGCAGGAAGACCTTCGTCATTATCGCAAATACTTTGGCGAAAGATATGTACGTCCTACTGATGAAAGAATTGTCTGTGTTGCTATTCTTCATCTCCATTCTGAAATATCGCAAAATGAAATTCCGCCTTATCGCAGCCCTTTTGCTCTTCCTTGTTCAAATTCAATGTTACAGGTACAATGTTACAGGTACGCATTTTCTAACAGAATAAAGCTCGTTCCCATACCGCTGCTGTTACCCATCCTTCTCTACAGAGATTCGACACCATGATTTGTGACCACCAAATCTTTCTCCATCGAACATGTATGGAGTATTAAACGACAAGTCTAACGTTGTCCACTTCCACAAGGACCTCTGCAGAGTTGACTGTGCAACATACAACAATGAGCAGTATGTTATACTCTCACGAAATAACATACGGCACTTGTGCGGCACAATGCATACACATTTCCATGATTGAATTCAACGTCGAGATCGACTGCAATCATTATCATCGTACACCATTTCAAATTGGAAATGTCTCTTCTCGTACTTACTTCAGTTTTTGACTTTGGAGTTTACATCAAATAAATAAGCCGTCCAATTGCACGATTTTGCATTTCAATTTCTTTCAATTTCATTTCTTTAAGTTTCTTAAAGTTTGTATTCATGGCCGTACTAGCTTAGCGGTCATAGCATCAGACGCACTGCCGGCGTTGTTTTCGTTGAATCGGGTGTTCGAGCCCTGATACCACTAAATACTCGCTGTGTAGAGGGATTGCTGCACGTTAAATCTGATAGAGCTCCCAAGTTCTCCCATTGGCATGGGGTGAAAGTTTGGAGAGAGGTTCTGGTTCAGGTGTCGTCCACGCCACTTGACGGAAGCTCGAAATTACGAGGTCGTTCTTTACTAGTCCTCGTGTTGCTTTTCAGTGCGACGTTATTAAACAATCCCCAAAAAATATGTTCATTTTTTATGTGTTTTCGTATTCATGTTTTTTTTTACACCTTTGTATGCATTTGTGTAGTGGATAATTCTCATTTATGCGAAAAACATGAATTATACGTAGAATTTAATTTACTCTATTTGTAAAATGTCGTCTACATTTTATCTGAAATCCATTTCCTGATTCAATAGAATCCGATTTACCTTAAAAATAAGTTCTGTTTGAGTCTTCAAATTGAAAGGATTTTTCATCTAATGGACGATTGTGTTGTCCCAAATGGGACGATAATGCCATTCCACGCTTCAAATATAATGTGAAAGCTTAATACCTTTCATGTAAGCTTCTAAATAATTTACGAAAAGTGAAGTAAGGATATTTCAGAAAATTGTTTCTTGAATAATCCGGAAATGTTTTAGTGCAAGTTAAGAAAAACAAGAGTATTTATAGTAAGGTTATATAATTTTCATATAAACGATAATGTATGTAGATCATGATAAATATTTATGAATTGTTTAAGATTCTATTAAAGTAGTTTATATTTCTATTAAAGTAGTTTTTGATGGAAGCTTTTCAGAAATATTGTATGATGCCTCTATACATCTTTCACAAAATATTCTGAAACTTTAGCATTGCTTTAGGGATTAATTTAGTTATTATCAAACAAATTGTGAAATTTTATAAGCCAATTATTTCTCATAACATGAAAATAGGTAAGATATAAATGAAATGTTTGAAGATAATAATTCCAACATATAAATTTTTTTATCCTCTCTTGTGATATCAAATGATGTAAAATGTTTTATAATAATGGAATAATTACCCTCAGAAGATATTGAAATTTTTATTATCTACATGTACGCTAATGAAATTTCATTTTTAATGTTAGGCGTACATATTGTAAAATTTTACTCGATCTAAAATAGAAAATTATATGTTTCATTTTATGAATAAATTTTCTGCTAAATCATGTAAATTATTCAGTCTATTACATTTTATGTCATAATTCAGGCAATTTAAAATTCTATCTTCTCAAATATTCTTATAATAAATAATTAATTCCCGTTTCTTTTTCATAAGTTTTGTTTTGAATCATATCAAAAGGAAAGGTTTTATAAAAAAATAATTTCTGTATTATCTGAATTGTAATAAAATCAAGAAATAAGAAAAAAATTCAAAGAATGACTTAAGACATAAAATGATTTTTTTTACCATTCTTGTTATATTTAATGTAATTGTAAAATGCTTCAAACGGATTTTAAGTTTAAAAAACCAATTTATTGATATTAAATTTGTTCGAGTAGATCATTATTATTATTGATACGATTTATAATAATAAAACATACCATTTATGAAGGCTTGTCTACACATCAAGTTTTCAGTTGTTGCAGAAATTGCAATACTCTATACCATTTCCAAAGATTTTATAAATATCTAGGTAATTTAATGATAAAAAATTAGAGCAGAGTTACGAGATTAAATTCACTACAATAAGAGACTTAACCCGAAAATAATACACATCAAATTACCATCCAGAATTCGAACTGTGGAATTACAGTTTTCAACCATTTTTTACCACGTTACAGAAAGTAAACACACATTGTATAACAACAAACGATCTTATAATTAAAAGCAGTTATATTAAAAATATAAAACTAATATACTACCAAACAATATTTTGTGGAAATTATTAAATGAAATTCACAACAGCAAGTAAACATTCATTCACCACTTATTTTTGAAAATAATTTAGCATACAAATAGGAACAAATTCTGTAAACACGCGAACATTATTAATACATTACATATTATGTTACAAAATAAAGTAAGTTAAAGTAAAATAAATTTAAGAACTTAATGAGATAAAATAAATGAAGCGAATACACATTAAAATATTCTTTTGAAAGCAAAAACGCCTTTAAAAATATCGCTTCTAGAATACTGAGAAATCACCATAAATGTTTATAACGAGATTTCTATAGTTTATTGTAAGATAACTATATTGAAACAAAATTGCAATTTTTATAAGTTTTGTATATTTTAATACATAAATAAAATATATATTCATTGAATATGATGTTTACAATTTATGCCTTAGTGTGTTTACCTAATAAATTACTAAAAACCGAAAATCAATTCAAAAATTCAAGTTTTTCCCCTCTCTTTTCAACATTCAAAATCCATATTCTAAGGATTCATTTCAGTTACTGCTACATTAATCTTCAGGTATTGAAATTGTTCAAGTATAACAGTTAATCTTTGAAAAATATATTGTTTGCGAAAAACCGTTGGAGCGTAAAAATTATTTGCAAGTCTTCCTTGTATACTTGTTTTCGGTTCAAGAAAATCGATTAAGCTAGTTTCCTGCCAAAGCAAATAAAAATGTTTTTAGTAAAGCATAAATTCCTTACTTGTGATTAATTGATAAATTTTATCAAATTAAAGCAAATTTAAGTGGATGACTGACTGAAAATGTTCGATAATTTTCGAAAAAAATCAAACTAAGGTTCTTTCTATTTAAAACTATATATATATATCATTTGGAATTCCAAGTAGATATAGTAAGGCTCTTAAATAAAGAACAGTAAACTTTTGAACACCCACACGTGTCATCAATTTAAGGGAATCCCAATTCAAAATTATAAGGTAGAAACTGAAAAAAAATAACGACGGGAAAAGTTTTAATAAACCAATATTTTATATAAGGAAATTTCGTTTTATAGAAAATTATTCCAGTTTCTTATTTGTCAGAGTATAACATGAACTATTCGCGATTGTTACTTTAACTAATATCTTGGTGCATATTTTCAAATATTATATCATTCCGACTCCTTTCGAATAAAATGAAACATGATAGCGTGTAGTGAGTAGATCTGAGGATATACGAATATGCAAGGTGAAGAGTTTAATATTAAAGTTAGTAGTGAGTAATCTGTAGTTGGCGTGTGGTAGTAGTAGCATTTTGACAAGTGATTATCGGAAACAGATTTAATTTCATTACGGACACTTTGTGGAGTCAGTTCATATTGACAAAAATCTGATTTCCCAATCAACCTACAACCTTAGTGATTAAACTCACTCGAATCCGAAAGAATATGAAAACATAAACTTAGATTATTTCCCAAGTTATAATTAAGGCACATTGAAGAATAATAGACTGACACGGAATAATTCTGAATCCACATTCATAATTTGAAGAGCAATGATGTCGTAACCGACGCCTTTTCATTTTAAGATATGGATTTCGGTTACTTGTATATATTCATTTAGTGACAGCTTAAATTTGAAATAATGACTGCTGAAACAAGG
>BMAW01084357.1:17556-36271 GCA_019974015.1 Nephila pilipes | reverse complement strand
AAATCTTAGGGATATTGAGAAGAATTTATTCGATTTGTTTGTTTCACGTAGAGAAATTTAACTTAAAAATCATATTATTCAATGGATACCATAATGGCTGAAATCGAGACTTCTTAAATGTTGTTCACAAGGGAAACACTTAAAGCCCATTTGCATCGCAGACGCATTAGTCAAGTATGCAAGTTTTCCGCACAATAACGCTTGTAAATAATGAAAAATCTCGCAGCGATCACGGAATATCGATGTACGCTATTAATAATAAATAAAAACGACTTTAATAACATCAGTATTATAAATTTAATTTAGAAGTTTTAAATTCAAAGTCATCAATCAGAAACTGTCCCCTGAAAAAAAAAACACTAAGCGTTTATCATAAGATACTTTTGTAATTATATCTTTCTCGATTATATATATAACTAAGTTGTAGTTTCCCAATTATGTAATTGGAAAAATATGGCTTTATTACTTGAAAGAAGGTATTCCTATAGCAGTCTCTGAATCCGAATGAGAAAAAATAGGAAAAGGAAAATTGATGGAGAAATAGAAAAGAAAAGTTCACAAAATCATATATTCGTTCAAGTGTATATTTCTATCGAGAATTATTCAATATGAAAATATAATCTCTTGGTGATTATATCATTTTAAGTTTTTAAATCAAACAATATTTAAAGAAAAACCTGTATCCAAACAAAGGCATTGAAATTAAAAATGAATACTCATTTTCAATTAAGGAATTTAAATGATAAAAGTGAATCATTGGATAAGATGTATTTTTTTTTCCGATTTAGCCAACGGCCATACCTCCTTTTCATTTTTTGTTTATATCATTACGATAGATTTTAACATAGTTCCTAAAATTTTATATGTAAAAATTTGACTAAAAGTAGTTTTTTTTTAATTAAGCAAAATATATTGCATTCGTAAGTCTCTCTCTCTCTCCTTCCATCCATCCATCCATCCATCTATCTATCTATCTATATTGATACAGAAACCTCTTCTCTGAATTAGACATTTGAAACTGATAATTTTGATGTTTACTCATTATTATTTAATCAACTAGATAGAGTGATTGTATAGTGGAGGTAAAGGTTCCGATCACAGATGATAATTCCGAAGAACAACGACTCAAATGAAAGAATCTAATTTGGTACACTCATTAAATTTATTGTACAAAACAGGATTAAAGTTCACAGAACATAATTTAACATACCTGGAGGAGGATGGCAGTGGTGTCCCAAGCGTTGAAATTATTCATATACAGATATGTAGGTGTTTTTGTGTGGCTCGTTAGTGTTACATGCCTGTGTTAATGTGTTCGTATAAGTGTGTGTAGGAATATCGTGTATGAATGTGAAATGTTCTTGGCGAACTTCTTGTTTAAGTATGTCACCTAGGACAGATGGGGGCAATCATAATGAGGGAGAAAGGACCCTTTCCTCCTGAAATTGTTATGTCCGTGTTCAGTGACCCTCTACGAGTCTTTCAAGTGAAGAATAAAAGTAACCAAAAAGGATCATACCGTAGTAGAACCACTTGTTCCATTATCTGTGTGTCTGTCTATCTATCTATCTAGATATGTATGTATGTATATATATATATATATATGTGTGTGTGTGTGTGTGTGTGTGTGTGTGTGTGTGCGTGCGTGTGTGTGTGTGACGACAGAGAGAGATTATGATTCATTTTTGTAATTGTTGCTTATGAGGTTTTCGGATTCAATAACGAGACAGATTTTTTTTTCAATGATACTATTTAGTTAAACATAATGTGTGAAACGTACAAATTTTTGCAAGCAAAAAATATATTATTGGATTTATCATACGTCCAAACACCATTGCCTCAAATTCTCAAGGGATAAACCCCGTGGATGACGCTACAAAACAGTGGATTGGTTCGTGACTCTCCCTAGTGTAGGAAGACGCTCAAATATCAGTTCCTACAGCTCGGCCAGTACTAAGCTTCGATGACAGCAGCGACAATTAATCAAGACCTTACAACATTACAGAACACATGATCACAAGAACATCAAAATTTATACAAAATTATGCGCAAAATATGCGTCAAATATAAAGATTAAGTAGGTATTTAATAAATTCAAAAAAATATTCTTAAAAAGCACTGCATACGTAGAAAAGGTTTTCATAAATGGAACAAAATTATGATGACTTAAACAGAAAGATTTCTACTCAGTTTGCTGTAATTCTTGTTTAATGTTTAAGAGAGAAAAAAACATATTAAAATAAAAAAATAAAAACAATTAATTGACAGCAAGTAATGCTTTTAAAGTGATTCAAGGTCAAATGTAAAAGCTTTCTACTCATTTGTTCTTCGTTGCCGAGAGTAAATGTGAATATACTGATACAATATAAAAAAACACTCTTAACTAAAATGAAAAATAGTAATTGAGGATACGCGACACATAAAATATATTCAAAAACACATTTTTTTTAAAAGAACGCGTCACAATAAATTGGTAATAGATAACCGATTACAGCCAAAATTACGTTGTTTCAGTGCGGTTCTCTATCTGTCAAGAGTCACAATTAACAGGGTTTTCAACAGCACTTCAAAAATCGGGATGATTTTTCTGCTACGATGTACGTAGATTTCTTATACTAGGATGCTACTTCGATGCATAGAATCAAGACGATTCGGGTTCCAAACGATAACGACTATTTTCTTCTTCAATCGCAGATAAGATGGCAAAGCACTGAATTTTTTTAAAAAATTTAATTAAATTTTTTCAAAATGTTATTATTTAATCACACATAATACGACAATATATGACGTGCACAAATTATTTACAAACAAAATTTAGATTATGGGGCTTACATATTAAACATTCGGGCTACTCTCACATCCACCATCGCCAAACACCATGGCCGTGCTCTTGCCTCTAGCTCTTAAGGGATGGAGCCGTTGATGAGGCTTTAAAACAGAGGTGCCCTTTAGTGTAGGAAGACGTTACAAATATCAATTCCTTCATTCAATTTTCTTATATATTTATGTGTGCGTGCTTATGTGCGTGTGTGTATGCATGTATGTGTGAATCTTAACCTTTCATATACATCCTCTTTAACCTCACATTAATTAGTCACATTTAAGCTCCAAATAAGGTCTACGCGGTCAGTCCTAAATAGAATATACATATATAGTTTAAAATACTTGAAAGTAAAGTAATGATTCCATCGCCGTAACCTTTTTATTTGCTATTTTGATTTCACAATTCTTTTTGTGCCTGAAAGCTACACGTATTTTCTATACAATGTATGATTCTCCTTTTAGTTTCTGTTCTAATTTCCTTAAATTTTCCGCGTAGTTGCGCTAGTATATGACTTGTCGGCTAAGCTCTCGGAGAATGTATGTGTCTGTTATCGACACCTGTAGGTAGATTTCGTCTCGTAATCGAAACGAAAATTATCTCTTCATACTCTTCATATAAGTACTCTTTCATATCGTTGGAAAGAGGTGAAAGTCTCAAGGTCAGGGCTACAACCGTCAGGTGTCAGAAATTCAATGGCTCCTTGATGAATCAACCGCATCTCCACTAGGTCATCGACTCCTTCAGTTCTAAGCACACCAGCGACATCTGGGAAAAACAAAACCCATATATTTTATAATTAAGATATATGTAGAATTCGGGCACAACAGTAAAATTGAAAATTAAGCAACAAATAAAAAATAGTATGGTCATGGAACAGTGTCGTATCAATGGGAAAGGGGGGTACATGGATAGTAACCATCCCCTAAATAAGGAGTGCTATACATTGAAGTATAAAAACTGAAACTTTTTAATATTGATTTTTTTAAAAAAAAAAAAAAATCAGAGAAAATAATCGTTCGGAATTTCGTACTCCACGTGAATATTTTTTTCACCTTAAAATAAACAATGAAATTTCCGATTAATTTTGAGAAACGAGTTAAAGTTGGAGACTCCCGACCCATCCATGAAATATTTCTCACAACTTCTCTGCTGTGGAAGGGATTTCTCGCTACTCTCTTATTTTTAATCATGTCTATTAAACCATCTCCTGTCTATCAAACCATCTTTCCTGCTTCAATTGCCTCTCTGCAAGGAAGACAATAAAGTCCAAAATTAGCACAACAATGTATTTTGTATAACTATTAAATCGCATACGCAGAATTAAAAATTAAGGACAAACAAGGTAAAATTACTAAAAAAAAAGACTGTACATTGTGTGAGTAAAAATAGCGCATTACTCACCAATGTCAAATAGTAATATAATATGAATATTTAGATTATCCTACATATACTGTTTTATTTTCGATTCATTAAAAGTTAAATTAAACTCTTCGTAAGGATTTCAAGCAATTTATTATTTACTTATGTAAACAATTTAAAAGTGCATTCAATCTCTTAGAGTCGTTGGTTCGACCACATTACATAAGCATCTAATAACAAATTCTTATTTATCGTTATTTTCAACAGGACATTCATCGTCTGGATCTGTAAATTTGTTATAGTGTTTTAAAGTTTGAAATGGTAATGAAAAAAAAAAGCATGGGAGTGGCTCAAAAAGTACCCGTGTTTGAAATAAAAAATGGGGACGAGAAATAAGTTGTACTGCTCATTGATCGCTTGAACTTTTTCTTAGAAACACTTCAGCAGGCGCCCTTCTAATCTCAATACATCATCGCCGTATCTTTTCCGGTCAATGTGACCGTCTTCTCCTTCTTTGGAGCATATCCACCGGAAGCAATCATTTGTTTTAATAGTTACTTTGTTTCTAATGTAAAAAGAAATTTAAGCCTCATCAAAGTTGACAGTCTGACGTGGAAGCAATAAAATTTTGATTTGACAGCAAATGGTTGTCTAATCAAAAATAACTTATGAATCAGTGTCATACCTGTTCTGGCACCCTTTAACAGATGGCAGCACACAATGTTAACACCAATTTGCTTTAATGATAGCATTTGTTGACAAAAATGGATACCATTTGAAACGCCCTCGTAAATATTTTGTGCCAAACTATAGATATTTTATAATTTTGCTTAAACTTAAAAGCAGCAGAATTTAACAAATTATTCTTATGGAACTAATGTTTTATTTGGATTGCTTTAAAAACTTTTTAGATTTGAAAGCAAATTAACAGTTATTTGCGGTTCACTAAATTTTCAACTTAAGTATGGAAATAGAATATATTTTTATGTTATACACATTCTCAGAAAACAAAAAAGAAAAAAAGATTATAATCAATTTGATAATTTGGCCGGTTATAATAATAAAGAACTTAACGTAAACATTTGAAGAAAGTTTACTTCCAACATACATTGCAATTTCTTTTTTACGATGAGAAAATTCCAAGAATTCTTTTCTTTGCTACCATTTTTGAATACATATACGTAGATACAAATGTACGGTTATACATATATATCCTATTTAAATAGACGGCAAGAACATGCAAAGCAATGCCTCAATGCAAATAAATTTTTATTGATCATTGGGAAAGCTTTGCATGAACGACTGCGAATAGTCATTTTTAGGTAAATACATCTTTCTTCCGAAGAATTTTGAAAGCACAGGAATTTCGTCAAAGTACACATGGAATGTAAGCCAAACAATTTCAAAATGCAGTTCAATTTATTTCAAAGCAGAACATTTCCGTTCAAAGAATTACAGATTCTTGAAAGAAGAACACGACATTTCTTAGATGAAAATGCATTTTTAGGAATCTTTGAAGGGACGAGACGAGATTTAATGCTTCGCTTCCCATTTCGGAGTCGATTTTTAAAGGATTTCGGGTCTACTTTAGATGCTGATGCATTTGCTGAGCCCACCCACTCACAGATTTCGTTATTAAAATGTTAGTGAACTTTATAATTTTATTTTCGTCATCAAACTGAAGCCATGTTTGGAAATAGATATCAAAATAGTTATTTCTAATTTAATGTATACATATTAGAAAATGTAAGGGAATTTTATCTGACATCCTTACTCTTGTTATCTGATACCATCAATTATGCAAAGTCATTCATTAATTTTACTTTACAGTATAATTTAGTTTATTTTAATCTCGTATTACAATAAAGTTTAGTTGTCTTATGCAACAATCCATATCCTCTGATCTCAACCCCCCCCCCCCCCAAAAAAAAAATGAAAAAGTTATATGCAAAGTTTTACAAATAACAGATTTAGCCACGCAAGGTGTGCGTTTCTTATAAATATAATTAAGCTTCTCAATTAAATTCAAGATTTAAAGTAAATGATGAAATATCGAGAAATAGATAATAGTAAAATTTTCCGATATTAAAATTTAAGTAAATGATGCATTATTAAATTGAATATTATATCAGCTATACGTAATTAAAATTAAAGCAAATGCTAAAATTATTAAATTGAATATACTTAAGTTATATGTAATTAAAATTAAAGCAAACGATAAATATTATAAAATTGAATACATTTAAGCTAAATGTAATTAAAATTAAAGCAAACATTAAAAAATTGAAAAGTAATCTGGTACATGAAAAGTGATCTAACTAAAGTAATAGCCCATTATGTGGGTAATTAAAATTGAAGCAAACGATAAAAAATTGAAAAAAAAAAAAAAAAAGATTTGATACGTGAAAAGTGGTCTGGTGCGCCAAAATTAATTCAACTAAAACAATAGCCCCTAGCGTGGCTAAAGAAATGGCTGCCTCACAGCAATCTTAAAATTCTGAATGTTATTCATAAACAGTCATACCTTGATTCCTGTTTACGTGTGATTTAAGGAAATACATAAATCCATAAGTAAATAAAATACTTAATATTTATATTTGTTTCACTTCAATGTAATAAAAAAATGGGGAAATGTATTACGACATATTTTGAAAATTAAGTCATTAGTGGTGAAAGCCACTAATGAATTTAATTTTCAAAGCCACTAAGACATATATTACATATATTTTATTTCAATCAAATAAAAAAATTTAGGAGGAATTTATTATGGCATATTTTTGAAAATTAAGTTCGTTACAGGTGAAAGCAGACATAAAAAATGTAAGCTAAAACAAGATAAATATTTGAAAAGTGATCATCAGCTACGACACTTTTGGATTTACTAAAACAATTGCCCTTGGGTGGCTAAGAATCCCGTATCAATCGGCCACAATAAATGCTTGATTAATTGTTTGCTTGTTAACGTTCCACATACAAGCAACTCCAGAGGTATTGACGATGGATCTCATGATCTTTAACTTTGGTCAAGTGACGAGGACGACACACGAGCGGGCACCCTATTCTTCAAAACTTCCGAATAACGCCCTGGGAGGGGTTGGAATTTCGACAGATTTAGCTTATATCAACCCTGCTATATGTTAGGTCATTAATGGCATCAGGATTCCAACTCACGACTCGAGAGAAGCAACGCTGTCCTCTTTGCTACGGCGGCTAATGAAATTGCAAACTACGAGCGTGAGCACAGTCTATTTTTCAAAGCTCCCAACTCTAATATTACTAATAAATGAAATATTAACATTTTTCGATCTTGTCAATTACATTGCCCTCGAAATTGAAGATCAAGATGATGTGGTAGTTGTTGAATTTTTTAGAATTTCATGTAACGATGGTTTTTGATTGACTGTTTACTAACGCCGAGCTTAGAAGCGACACAGTATCTATTGGCTACGATTTTCATAATTTTGAATCCGGATCAAGTGACAAGGACGCAAATGGGCTGGCCTTTCCTCTCTAAATATCCACACTACTTGAATGGGAGGACTTATATTGATGGATCGAACACTCGACTAGACAGAACCACAAAGGCCATGAGTTTCGAGCACGATTGTTAGTCAGTGATGGATTGGGCATAGTAAACCGGTTGCCTGATCTCCATGTTCTTCAGATTTAAGCAGCCTGGGTTTCTTTATTTCACAAAGTTGGTGTGTATGAAGTACCTGTCGATTCTGAAAGAAACAGGGTTGCAAAATATTCTTTTTCTCTTAGAATATTCAAACAAAAGCAGGTATTTTTGACCATATCTGCCATTCCATGGTCAGTCGGTGCAGCGCATACATCGCTTAATGATATGGAATACTTCGAACATCTCCTGTAACATCTTAAACTGAAATTATCTGCAACAGTATTTGTTACATTTATGTTCAGCAAATATTTGTAATACACATCTTGTGTCCTTTTATTCTTGTGCCCCAGATACAAGTTTCCCATGGCATTCCCGGTCTATGCAATGTTTCATTATTTTTATATGCCCTACCTTCCTTTAAAATTTATTCCTCTATTTGTGGGGCACTCTGTATGAAGCAATGATGAATTACATAAATCTCGATTTATTCACTAGAAGAGACTCTCAATTTAAATAAAGTTATAAAATAATCCAAATATTAGATGAAGGAGGAAATACCCGAGATCACGTTACAAGCTTTCCTGCGAATAAAGGAGACACATATTTCTTACATCTTATTTATTAGGTTAGGATAGTAAAGTACCAGTTCAAATAGAATCCTCATATCATTATACCTTAATTCAGATTTACCAGTTTCATCCCCCACAATAAACATAGGAGTTCGAAAACTATGGAAGATTGAAGAACGTTTCATCATTTTTCTAGTGGAATATATTTAAAATTTTGATTTACAACCATTCTTTTGAAATTCGACGTGAATACTGGACACATTCATTTAATATATTTCCAAAAGGTTATCTAAAAACAATTTTACGGTGTATTCAAAATTACTTCAACTTGGATTCAGCACACAGGCCTTTTATTAAGCATTGCGATATGCACATAAAGGTACATATTCCTTTCTATAGATATGTAAATATACTACATTATATAAATGGTACTGCTGTTGAATCAGTATAATATATAACTATTATAATAGATAATGCAAACTAATGAGAGATGTTATCGCATTTAATCATCTGTGTTCGTAGGACGTATCAGCATAATGACATGCATATTTGAAGTAACATAGACGATTCCTATTCGGGCATTAAATGCAAATGAATAGAAATTTCAGACCCTTTTCATAAACGAATTGTGATGTAAGTATTTCGCAGTATAATTAAATCCATTGTTCGAAATAAATTTACTTGAAAATAGATATAATATATATTATATACAATAGATTAAGTTTTTTGTACTTGTATTACGAAATTCATTAACCTAAAAAAATTTAATACTTTATTAGGAAATGTGCTTTATAATTTCAGAAAGAAAATCATCATTATTCTGAAATCTTCTCCTGAGCAAGTTTCCTTTGTCTCTCTCTCTCTCTCTCTCTCTATATATATATATATATGAAAAAATTGCGATTAAATGCATTGATTGTGCTCTCTGTCTAGTTTCGTAGGATGTTTCGGTAATAATTAAAAAATTTAATGTCATTTTATGCGTTTCCACTAATTATTTTTCTAAAAAAGTAAAATTTGTAATTGAACAGAAATTAGTCCCTTACAAAACTACAACTGGTTTCAAGGAAACACAATTTTACAAAATTCTGTTGACCTTGATGTTTGATTGACTATTTTATTAACGTCACTTTGAGAAGAAACTCGTGGGCTATTGGCAATGGACCTAGCAATTTTGAATTTCTTTCAAGTGATGAGGATGAATCTTGAGCTAACACCTTCCTTTCAAAACTTCCAAAGCATACCAGAGGTGTGGACTGATACATGACAGATTTTTAGAGGCATCAGCGCTCGAATCCGTGACTCGACGAAAACCCGTTGGCTATGAGTCCGCGACCATGACTACTAGGCTACCAAAGATACAAACTTCTGTTAACATATAAAAACGCAGCTTTTTCTGCATGTACGGGTAAGACTCAAAAAGCAACCCTGTTAGGGATTGGAAATGAAGTAACTCATTGTATCAATGTTCAATGATCGGTTGTTTTTTTTTCCAAGAATTCCAGATGAATGACGCCTTTCGCATCCGAAACAACCATTTTCCGCCCAATGAGCCGCCTTTTATAAACCATATTCATCAGAAGCACCTCATTGTTTTCATTGCTGCCTGGTTGTTGAAGTACAGTTTTGAATTCAAGTCCTATCGACAGTGACAACTCCGATGAATATTCCGTGTGGGAACAATCAAATGACACCTGAACTGGAACCTCACTCTCCAAACATCCACAGCATACCAATAGGAGCACTTGGAGCCTCAAAAGATTTAATGCGTATCAGCTTCTCTACATGGTGAGTCTTCAGTGGCCTCAGAGCACCAACCCATGAAAGGATAAAAACAATCCCACCGATCACTAGGCTACTGCTGCCCCATTTTGAATTGATAGAAAACGGCTGTAAATTTAATTAAATTTCTTCAAAATTTCTATTTTACGAAATTAAATGGAGACCAAAAACACACATTCATCTGCTTAAAAAATAATAACTCAAAAAAACTTTTTTCGTTTCAAAGTGATATTTCTTAACTGCTGAAAAAATTCGATTTTATAATTAAGTTTTACATTATTTATTTTACATTTCAAAAAGGGCATATAAATTTACTGAAAGAATCAGTAGATAAAAAAAATAGAAAAGATAACTGAAGTTTAAATACCACATAACTAAAATAAGGAGAAATCATGAATTATTAAAATTATCATTAATACATTTAAGATTCTTTTCTGACTTTTCATGTAAAAAAGATGAGAATAAAATCCTTCAATTATAATTTCCATCGTGTGGAAGAACAATGCTCTTCTTTAATGAAAAATATTCGAAAAATTAATATAATTATTATGATGTACCATATAGTAAATTATGGATAGCATAAACAAATATGCCTGGAAAGTATGAATATTCCATTATATTATTTATCGTCTACTAAGTTGATCTTTCAAATTTTCGTTAAAATTTGTTTAATAATGTAACAGGATGTAAAATATCTATCGTTGTATTTATTTCATACAAATTTAAATCTCTAGAAATTTTTTTTCAGCGATGAATTATTACATATTTGACATTTAAAATAGTATTTATTAAGTCTTTATACATCTCTTTATGATATAATTTATGCAAAATAATTTAAGTTCTAAATGAATAATGCTAAATGTATATTAAAACTATCGCTTTTAAGATAACTTATATTTACATATAACAGGGCGACCCAAATAAATTATGAATGGAGTAACTTTCCATATATATATATATATATATATATATATATATATATATATATATATATATATATGTGTGTGTGTGTGTGTGTGTGTGTGAGAGAGAGAGAGAGAGAGAGAGAGAGAGAGAGAGAGAGAGTATACGAGAATATCTCAAATCATATGTATTTCTGAAGGCACAAATAGCTATTCTCAGGCAAGTTACTATTCACATTGTTTGCTGTCATCGTTAAAACGGCTCCAAAACAAATATGAGAAACACAGATTCATGGATTAGTTTTGATTGTTTCCGCGTCGAGTAGTTATCGTCTTCGAGGCCTGTGTTCAGGAAACAAGCAACTATTGAAACAGTGGATTGCTTCTATGTATATCTGCTCAAACTAAGATAAGTAATGGGCAAGAAAATTTATGGTGATGGTTGTTTTGAGATACTAGAGTCGTTATGTTCATAGATTTCTCATGGAACCACCGTCAAACTATATGTAAAGATTAGAAATCTTATATTAGGAAAATATGTAATCGATTGCTGTATTATACGTTTAATACCATTCAGTTAAGCAAAAGGGAATTTGGGGTCTTTCGCATAAATTATATCTAAAAGGGAGGTATAAAACACCATAAATTCAGTTTCAAATATCAAGTATAAAATAATAAATCGTTGAAAAAATTTCAAGACTTTTTAAAATTTATATGGAATAAAATATAACGATCGATATGCTACAACATGTTACTCTATTAAAATTCGTAACGAAAATAGTTGAAAGATTAACTTAGTGAACGATAATTAAGTTTACAGAATAATCATATTTTGTAGATATATTTATTTATACTACACATAAATTACAACTTGGTACATCATAATATTTTTTTTTTAATCTTTCGAATCTTTTTCATATAACAAGAGCATTGTTCTTTACACGATGGAAATATAATTGAAGATTATATTATCTTCTTTTACATGGAAAGTCTGAAAATAATCTTTGTCACGATTTGACTAAGTGGAAGTAACCTCTTGAATATTCATTGCAGAATAGCACGCAAAATCTTCCTATGTTAAATAATTGCCAAAACAATTTGAAGCTTAGATGTGATTAATAAGCAATTCAGCTTTGATTAAGCGTTGTATACTTGAAGAATTTTATCGTAAAGATTTGCAAAGGAGTTGAGTGTAGGGGAAAATATGATTTCATACAAAACTCAAAATAATAACAGAATATATATTTTTAAAAAGCCACAAGAGAGAGCTCTTGTATACGATACGAAAACGTTAATTTATTTAACAATATTTTGTTTACATATTTTAATTCATCAAGGCATTGCTTGAATATTTGTTCTTAGGGATTTTCCCATATAATTTATTTGCTACTTTTGTTTCTTTTCAACAACGTTATAGAAGTATTTGGATAAGTATACAGAATTTTTTCCATTCTTGTGAATGAAATATATATATATATATATATGTATATTTGTGTGAGTTTGTGTGTGTGTTTGTAAAGTAATAGTAAAAATAAGATGACAAAAGTTAAAAAATGTCCCAAAATTAAATTCCAAAAAGAAATTTCTGATGTATAGTCAAACTATAACTGTTATTAAAATTTAAAGGATATCAGAGCCAGTCATTAAGGTTTGCAAAAATTATCAGATAAATTATTCAAGAAGTCTATTGTAAGGTATAACGTAATTATAATCCTCATGAAAATACTAACAGGAAATTGTACAAAGCTATATTTTATGATTCATAAAGTTACACATATCCATCTAATGATAAATATTACTATACATTTCATTATCTTGTATTTTTAAATAAATACGGATTCAGTCTAACAGTTCCATTAAATTAAAAATAAAATTTTTAAATAAACTAAATAAAAAGTTAAATGTGGTTTAAATTTTTTTTTATTATTATTTTGTAAGATTATTATATCATCAATATCGTAGCATATTAAAACTATTATAAATTCATATAATTATGTTCATTATGATTCAAACAGATATCAGCTAAACAATTATTTTCACAATCCCATTCTGTGAAATACCTTTGAACTGTTTATACCTTTTATTACATATGTATTAAAAACATAATACAAATAAACTTTAATACACTATAAAATACAGAGAGTCAAGGTGAATTTAAAATTTAATTTAATAAAAAAAATTTAAAAACAGAGCGAAAGTGTAAAAAATTATTAATTATTAAAACTCAAAAAAAGGAATTCAATTGAAAATCAATTCATTTTTTTCATTCTTTAAAAAAAAATGGAAACAAAGCTATGTAATAGTGCTTCAACATTTGGATGGAGGTACCTCGCTTAAACTTGTTTTGGTGATCAAATAACAATCACTATTAGTTCTAGAAATCAAAAGGCACAGCTTAATATACCAATCAATCCAAAAATAAAGATAGAAAGGAAAAGTCTCAGAAAACCTCTACCACTATTTCAAATGTAAATTCGATGAAAACTGCAACACAAAAATAACATTCAAATGCAATGTAAATTATAATACAAAAATGTAGTCAGAGTTAAAACTTAAATCCAGAATAAAACTCAATCTCTCTCATACACACACATATGTATATAAACTCCTCAAAAAGACTTTAAATCTTGAATTGGAACAATTTTTATAATTTGAACTGTTTTCAGAACCAAGATGTGGATGTGGTTGTCGAGTGCTCATGGTCGTGAGCTCATGACCGACATTTTCTCCAGAAAGTCGAAGGTTCTTGATTCCAATATAGATCCATCATGTATCGGGTTTGATGCAAGGTAAATCTGATTAGATTCAAATTTTTTTATGTTAGTGGGGTGGAAAAGTAAGGATACAGAATTGCTTGCTGAATAGTCATCCTGCTTAATTAACTGCCGATAGCCTTCGTATTTCTTCTCCGTACAACGTTAATAATATTTCGATAAATCAATTCAAAGCTTGGTTCTTGAATGCAGCCTAAAAGTAGTGATATCCATTTCAATTATTGTTATAGGGAACTATAACAGTTTTTTTACATATGCTTTTATAATATATCATTTGTAAATATATGTACTATATATAAATAAAACTGCTTTAAACATCTTTTCATATTATATTATTTGTGCATTTTATAACGATAATATTAAAAATAGATGAATGCAAACATTTTAAAATAAAATCATTTATCCAGAAAATGTAGGAAATAGAGTATCATTATTATTTTGAAAGTTAATATTAAAAGAATATGCGAACAAATATTTCATTTGGGATCTTTAATCTAATGTTTCACTTTATCTCTTTGACACGAGGATAATTGTTTGTTTAAATTATAACGCTTTGTTTGGTTATATTTTTCTATGCAAAATGCTTTACCTGTTTAAGCAAATATCATATTCCTATCTTTTATTTATGCAGTGTGCCTGAATCATATTCATTAAAATTTAAATCTGGTAAGCACAAAAGAAATTTTGTAATTTCTTAACAGTGATATATATTGTTAAGCAAACATTTTAGAACCTTCATCGCGATAAAACTGAAATACACTTTGCGTTTGCAACCCCAAATGGCATTTAATAGTCAATTATATAAGTTCTTCGTATTTTACAATTCCCTTGACATTTCGTAATAATCTATTTGTGGGATCCATTCATGTCAAATTTCATCTGTCATCAATTATTATGTTGTTCTTATTGGACATATTTTTGTTTAATGTGGTTTTCGCAAATTTTATGTTCACTATCTCCTTTTCTCTTTTTGTCCCTTAAATTAATTTCGAAGATTCTATTACCACCAGGAGAAATTTTTTGAAGTGCAGAAACAACTAACAAACTATTTTGTGATTCGTTTCCACCAAAAAAATTAGAAATTCTGCTATATGGAGATCATTAAATTTGATCAATATTTGGTTCGGCGCACGTCATGTGATTCTTTCAGTGAGTGGAAAGCAGAAGTTAATCCTTAATGTTCAAGATTGATTAATAAATAAATCCATATATTTCCAAATATAAGCCGATCCGTGTATAAACCGAAATTACGTTTTCCCCAAAATTCACGAATCCCGTTTATAAACCAAAGGGGAAAAAAAACAACAACTCTACCCTCCAACATGTTGCCAAGCAGATATAACATGTGGAATAGGCTATCCTATAAAATCACTATAATGCAAACATTCAGACGCCAAAGAAGAAAGACATAACTATGGTAACCCCTATCTGAATCTAGGACATTGTTAAAGTTCAGCTTATATACGATATATGGTATCTATGCTAATCCTTTTCTGTATCCTTAGAAATTTTTGGTTGACTACTCAACAGACCAGTTGTAAAAAAACTTTCTGAAATAAAGTATCTTCTTTTCTTAAAAGGAAATTAGAAAAGGAAATGAAATTTCTTTTTGAATTATTTTCCTCACAAACTTATGTTATATGTAAAGTTAAGAGATAAAACGTGCTATATTTGGTAATTTATTTCTTGCGCGTAAGTAACAGTAAAATATTTAGGTTTTTTTTTTTTTTTTTTTTTAACTTGCAGATCCATAAATAAATCGTATTAGACTAAATTCATGTGACGTCACGACTACATGATAACTTGACAACGTGATATTTGCCGATGTAAACAAGTCTATTATTTGTTTGTTTTGCACTGCGTTTATGAAATGTGTTATGATTCATAAGCTTAAATAACTTACATTTTAAATGAATGAGAAATTATCACAAAACTTGTTTTATATATTTTTCACCTAAATAAATACAAAAATCGAAATTTTGGATTGATTGCTGCAGTATAAAGGTATTGAATCATTCTTCAATCAAAGAACTGAAATAATGGCAGCATATTTATTTGCTTTACATCAGACATTTTCTTATAATTATGAAAACATCCTAATTCAATTGTCATTTTCTATTATTTAAAAAAATTGTTTTATTGATCTATAAAATTTAATGTACTTTTCTATTTCGCACGCTCAAGCAATAAAGTCGCCAAATAGGTTACATCCGACCCCAAACAGAATATGTGTATACTGTGCGTTGTCGCCAATAAAGTCTGCTTGACGAGATTTGCGCCGGCGAAATGGATCAGTGCCATAACAATATTTATAAATGAAATAATTTGAAATATAAAATAAGCTTAATTTGAAACAAAAAGGGAGAAATAACTCAATGGCTATTAGCAATTCGAAAATGTATCTTTTTAAAACAGAAAATAATCTAAATCTTAAATCTCAAGTATACAAACAAACGCCGGAAGCAAGTTTAAATAAGTTTAGTTTTCCGAACGATATTTTAACTATAAAACGAGAATAAGACTATAGATACATAAAATTATACTCACATTATTTCCTGCCGAATATAAATAACTGAAAAATGTTGGAAACATGATATTAAGTATATTAATCGAAATAAAGTGTGGATATACAATATATGTACAACTTACGGAGAAAATGCAGTTTAGCGTAACCACTTGGCGAGATTTTTATGGTGGAGCCTGAAGCCTTATTCGAAAGGGTTGCCACGGCTAAAGCCACCTCAGTGGAGAGAAAGCATGGTAGCCACAATGGGCAAAATATCGCCAAACAATTCCTGTCGCTAAGTGGTTACGCTAAACTGCATTCCAAACCAACTTACATATAAGGAAATCCTATGTAAACACAAACCACGCCAGTTTGTTTATATATATATATATATATATTTCCAATTTTGCTCGGTTTATAGACGGAAATATACTCAATCAATAAGTCCAGGGGATGTGATTATACCATTAGAGTTATTGCACAATATTAATAGAAAAATGTACGTGGGATCCTGAATTAAGGGAATAACAGTTTAAATAAAATATGCATGAAAATTGAAGTTATAATCCACTTATTAATGTGTTATACTTTCAATTTTCATATACCTTTTATTGAATTAATTTTTATAATTTTTCATAATATGAATATTTTCAAAGCAATTCCTAATCATAGAGAGGGCATGTTAAAAGATATGATGCCCATTTGCGGCCTCAAAGATCGTCTGTAGAAAGTAGTCCAAAACCTTCATTCCCATAGCATAAAAGGTGTAGCGTTGAGTCATTTCTTCTTTTTTAATGTACTATGTTGACTCTGTAATTTCTTTTCCATTTGAAATAATTCTGCGTAGAGAATATAAGCATCAATTGAACAACCCCATTATGGAACACGAATGGGTAAACTACGATACGCCGAAAGGTTCTATCTTGTTATTACCAGCTAATCTGCCATAAGATACAGATTCAAACTTGTTAAATATATATTTCTTTCTTTCCCTTTTAATTGTTTGGTTTACTTCCTTCGTTTTTAATGTTTTTTATGGTTATGTTTGTATGTTTTCATATTTTGAAGTTTTTACTCTCGCTATTTTTGTCATGTATTCCTTCAAGTATTAATTGTCTTCCTTAATTGTTTATTGAGGCAATTTTCTTTTCCTTAGGTTTAAGCAATCAAAAATAAAACAAACAATGAAAATAAATAGATAAAACATTGTAAGCTAAGAAAAAGGAATAAAAATAAAAGTTCATATTTAAGTATAAAAGAAAAACATTTTATATACTTAGAAAATTTTCCAAAAAGTTAATTAAATTAAAAAATAAATTAACAACTACCAGAATTATCAGAAAAGATATATTAAAAAACTTTAAAATTCAAAAGTTGAAGGATAGCTAAATAATGGAGCATAATATACTTATATTTACAGAGTGTATATATATATTCCGTTTTCAAATATTTATTTCCAATTAATGGGGAAATATCACATAACGATTAGGTAATCTTTTTGAGAACTTACGTGAGCGTTCGTTATTATATTGCTATCAGTTAGTGTTTCGAGTAATAGATATATTCATTTAATCAGATTTTTGTTGGCACGCCTATGTGTGTCATCCACATTAGCTTTTCTGGTGCCTTGCTTCCTCGTATGAAAATTTCCAATAGGATCGTTTCTTTAACAATTACACCGATTGTAATTCCGAAAGAGTACGCAACTCCGATCGTATACTTGAGAGAGTGAGTATGTGTAAAAAGTTTGATAATCTCACCTTTTTAAAACATTTCATAATGTTGTTCGTAAGTGGTTGCTCAAAAGTCAAATAGTGGTTGTTGTCATCATATTTTCTTGGAAAGAGTTCGATCCATTTGCAAAGAAACAGGCATTATTAATATTGAAGACAGTTTACACTAAAACATTCCAGTACACGCAAGACAATTCACTAAAATATAAATACTCGGGCTAGTTAAGCAGCTGCAAGATGAAGAAAGGGAAGGAAAGAGAAAGAAAAGTGTCAGCTTTATATACCCAGTATAACGGAGAAGTCCAAAAAAGCAGCTTAGGTCTCAATTAAGAGGGGCTTGGGGTCGTAGTACAATATTAACGATATTTAAAACAAAAGGTGATAGTTTCAACTGATAAGTACAGGAAAGTTAGTTGGTAGGATTTGGTTAGGTGTTAAAAATAGGAAATACGTCGAAAAAGGTAAAAAAAAAAAGAAGAAAAGGTGATAACGTGGGTTCATCCATCCATCCATCCATCTCTCTCTCTCTCTCTCTGTCTATCTATTTAATATATATATATATATATATATATATATATATATATATATATATATATATAACATTATTCCTATCGACTAAATGTAATGCAACATAATATCAATAA
>BMAW01084357.1:0-17546 GCA_019974015.1 Nephila pilipes | reverse complement strand
AATTTATTATTTAGGGTAATTATTGAATTAAAAGTTAAATCATTACATATATATATAAAAAAAAATAAGGATTTTTTTTACAATTATGTTTTATTTGCGTAAGAGGTTTGTTTTATTTTGATTAAAATTTTAAAAGTTGAAATTTATTATTATTATTTCCTTGAAATCAACCAATCATAAAATCCAGTTGTTTGATTTATTTATAGTAAATATCACCATATTGGATATTTAGCTCCTGTGCATCGCTAATTACGATGATTGGAAATTTCGCAGCACTTTATAAGTTTAATTATTTTGAAAAAAGTATATATGTATGTATATTTTAAATGATTTTTTTTATTTTGCACGCACACCAATAGTGAATTAGATTTCTTAGATTTTTCTTTCTTTTACTTTTTAGTATTATCAATTTTTGTATGGGAAATTACTTCTATTTGGCTATTACCAATTTGTTATAAAGTAATTTCCTGAAGTTGGAAGTTAAATTCATAACTACTTGTATAAACACGTTATTCTAAACCTGAAACAGAATTTAGAATTATTTGGTCTCTAATTTTGCTTATACTTTTCAAATTATTTTTTTTCTCTATTTATGCTGCGTATTTATTGTTAAAGGTTTCTTTAATTTTGTTGCAAATTTTTAAATTACTGGGTTCTTAATAAAAAATTATTTGCAGGTTTAACATGTGTGTGTCTTTGAATATAATTTTTATTTTATATCTTCAGTAAATAAAAGAATTTCTATATTATTATATTTTGGATTCTTGAAACATCAATTAGTTTTTTTTTCTAATTTTGTGTTTACAAAATATTTATATTAATTTTAAAATAATAGCCGTTTTATTAGTTTTAATTAGTAATTTTTATTTTCTATTTTAGCTGTAATCTGTAATTTATAATTAATTTACATAAGTGCTGATTTTTGTATTTTAAATAATAATTATATATATATATACATAATAATTATTATTTTTAATTAAACGACAATACTTTAATAAAAAAACAAGTTAGATAGTTATTTCTACAATTAGAATTTAAACTATATTTAATAAATCATTACTGTACCATTTTGATTAAAAATATATGCACCAATACATATAAATATACAGATTAATCATTGTAAACTAAGAAACATTAATAGCAATAAATATCCAGATTTAATTATAATAGAGAAAACCATTATATGACATAGTAATTTCCAATTAATATTTATTAATGAAAACATACAACTAGAAACCATACTCACTGCAAAAGTGTTTGATGTTAATATTTGCTTATAATCTGATATGACATTAATAACATATAAGTGCATTTCAAATTCCATTACGAAATCATTCAGTATTTCATGATACTGCAGAAATTAAAATACTGTACGGAATTAGTGATACGTATCGGTTTTCAATTGAATGGAATCCCTACATAAATTTTATAAACAGTAACATTTCAAAGGATGACAAACATTCGGTGTTAGTTCCTTTCAGGAACATATATTCTATTTCAAAATATGAAACCGGATATCACTATATTGACTTTAATAAAATACCCTTTTCAATATTTGTCTCTAAGATTATATTTTTGTATAGGAAGTTGAACTCCGTGAAAGGGAGTTTAAGAGATATATTTTGTTACGTATGTTTATCTTCAGAGAAAGTCTGATACATTCAGAGAATTGAATAGAATTTACTGATGCATTATCATTCCACCTCAATGAAACATTTGATTTAAATAAATAAACTTTGCTCGTAAAATACCATTACTTTATTAGGAAAATGAAAGATTGATAATGTAGTTTCAAAATAATTATCATGAAAGTTCAGAGAGGAATAAGAATAGTATCAAATTAAACAAAAATGTTTCCATTTATTTGGTAACATAAAATGATTGTATCGAAATATTTATGACTTGGGAATTTTATTTTTTTGGAGAAATAATTGCATGTAATCTAAAGGTTTGATAGAGTTTTAAGAGACATAATTCGATATAAAAACCAACGTTTTTAAAAACAACGTTTTTATATGGTGGCAAAGTTTATTAAAGAAAATTATTGAAATATTAGATAAAACTGCTAGTTATTTTTAACTTTAAAATTTACTTAAAAAGAGAGATTTGTGAGCATATTAAAAAATTCACAATACTCATAAAATCAAAACATGCATTTGAAAGTTTGTAAGTCATTCTATTAAAAAAAGAATAGGAACCTGAATTCAGAAAAAATTATTGTGATAAGACACGGCGCCAAATATTGGAAACTTTCTTTCTTGCCAATGATTACTGACTAAAAGTCAGCAACCCTTACTATCTCCGAGATAGTAAAGGGGAGATGGTATCTCCCCTTTGTGAGTACAAAAGGTTTATGATACGGCATGCTGCGTGGGGAGTGCCCGGTGCTCCCAGAGGGGGAAAGAAATTTTTTCCTCAATCCTAAAAGCGCCGAGAGGAAAGAATATTTTGACTTATTAAAATTATTGAAATATTAGTTAAAATTTGTCGCAAACGTCTAAATATTACATTGTTAGGCGAGTACGAACGATTCCCAAAATTTCAAAGCTCTAGCTTGATGGGAAGCTGGTTAAACTAACGATCGAAAATTTGATGACACACACACACTCACACACACACCAAGTGAAAATCAGAAAAACGTTTTAAAAATAGTCTATGGTAATAAAGGATTTTCCAAAGTTGAAGTGAATGATGTAATATGAAACAAAATTGACTTTTCCTAATGTTTGGTTTGAAGTAACGGAAACGTCTTCGACAGGGAAAAATAAGCCGATTTTATACACCCGTTTAAATAATCCTTCCTTTTTTAAAATTTAAAGCAATAGAAATCATATTTTAACATTGAGGTGACTGTACATTTGTGTTTAGGGTTATGCAAAGAAAGTCACATTAATAAACATAAATGATTATATATGAGGAATTAATAATCAATAACTGTATTTATATTCGTTTAAGTCGTGTACTTACATTTAAATGCAACTTATGTAAAAAATTACCAGCAATAGGTGCTCTTATAAAATTCACCTCGATTTTATTCTGCTTTAAGCGGGAACAAAACTGCATTTCATATCATTTTTGAAAAGTGAATCTTGAGTATTCGCTAAGCAATTTGCATTGTTACTCCTTTAGTAAAAATTGCTCGAACAAAGGAAATCTATGTTTGCAATCTGAATTAAACAAGTTAAGGAGGAATTAAATTCTTACGCTGAAATTACACAAGTTGTTGGGAAGTGTCGGTCTTTTGTGCAAATTATTACAAGAAATTCTGTACAAACCAGACAAATTCTTATAAAATTTGTAGTGAATGGTCAAGGATTTCGAATGCTCGAGATACTCGAGCAGTAATGAAGGAAAAAGAGGGAAATTAAACCCGAAATTATCTGCTCCTAAATTAATTGAATACGTTGCTGCGACAACTTGGCAGGAATGTTAATACGGAAGCAATTAGAAGAATCCTGAGATCCGAATCAGTTCTAAGTAGAATTCCATAAATAAAACCATTTACATCCAGAAGAATTCGATGGGAAAGGCTGCTAATAAGTAAATCCCTCCATAATGTTTTTGATTTTTGGGAACCTGTCTTTATTCTTTTTTATCGACGAGTGTACATATAATGCTTTTGGAAGTGATGAATTTGGAAAATTTGGGGATGCAGAAATGAAGAATCCAAATTCATAAATTCAGGGATATATTTTGGAGGTAGAGTCTTGGCTTGGGGATCAATGTCGACTACAAATGTTAGGAATCAACCTTGTTTGAAATATCGATGTATCTTTTCAAATACTTGAAAATGTTGCAAAATAACTTGCAAGCATCTGTTGAAAGTTTACAGTTGAAATCCCGTGAATTTTTCAGCATGGTAACGTTCCAAAACATACATAAGATATTGTAAAAGAATGGCTCCTTCACTAATTTCCCGTGTATCTCCATATTCCTCATCAATCGCCAGATTGTAACTCCATTGAACACGCATGGAATGAAATTGACGGAAAAGTTAGCACAAATACAGCGCCCAAGATGAAGATTCCTTAATAAATGCGTTGTTGCCAGCGTGGTCTGATATTAAGACAGATATCACACACTCTTTTTACCTCACTGCCTAAAAGATGGCAAGCCGTAATTGATTCATAAGGTCATGTACACGATAGTAAATTATTTTCAATTGCAAAAAGTATACTTTTTTTTTACTTTTCTTGATATTTAGGTGCACTTTCGTGTTATGTGGGTTTCCTCAAATAAACTATTTTTCATTTCCCAATTGATGTTTTTTTTACATAAATATGTGTTGAACGCAATATGTATTTCAATTTAAAAATATTACGACTTTTTAGTTCTCATGACAGTACAAATAACTACCATTTTTAAGGCGTATGTTGACTTTTGTGACAGACTGTATTTATAAAATTCTCTTTATTCTTTGATGAAATCATTTACGATAAAAAGGTGCATTAAGAATTGAATTCGACTATTTCTTCATTTCTGCTGATCTGCTCCTTTTGCTGCATTGTTGTCTATCCAGTATTCTGGCTTTTATGTTTCTGGGTATATTTCTCTTTTATAAATTACATTTTATTTGTTTATGCTTTCATATTTTCGTTTCTTTTTTGAATTTATGAATAAATTAAGAATTTTATCTAGTAAAGTAATAAAAGTGAAGATTAAAAAAATATTGTAAATGCACCTTAATCCGTCTGAATTTTCTATTTGAAATGTTGATTAATCTATTTTAGATATGCTTTGGATATGCTATATCACCTTTTGATTACTTTATAATACACATTTAAATTAATTATTTTTATTACTTATAAATAAGGTTTTTCATTTATTAATAATTAATTTAGCTTCTCTTATTATATATATATGTATAAATATAAAAGAAATATGTATGTAATCTATAACAAACTTATACATAATTATTGCAACAAATACAAAATAGGAATAATAAGAAATTATTGTATAAATTGAATTGTAAGGAATATAAGTCCCTATAAGTGCTAAAAAAATCATAAAAATAAGCTAAGTCTTAAAAAACACACAAAAAAGATTTTAAGATCAATTAAACTAAAAAGAATACAAAAAAGTCAGAAATTGAGATAATTAATTTAAAATGTTTCTGATTTTGAACAGAAGTGGGTGGTTAAGCATGTCTTATGGATCCAAACTATACTAATGAGCACAAACTATTTTAAAACAAAACTTGATAAAGAACATATTTCAAAAGAACAATGTCACATAATAATAAAATTTGGGCAACACAATCCCAAAAACCCACATTTAAATAAAATTATCTGAATAATATCATAAAATAACTTTACATCGTTAAAAAATCTGTTTCTTTTATTAGAAGAAATGATTTAATAAATATTTTAATACCTATCCAAGTAAAATCATACGTCTCTTCACGTTTAACTTTCTGTAAAATTATTCATATATTCTGCTGATACTTTCTTCAAAAGTACAAAATGATACTGTAAAAATACCAAAAGTCCTGAAAATTTAAAATAAATTAGAGAAATTAAAAAACTTATATCTAAAATATTTTATCATTTTTTTTAAACTTAGTAAAATTTGCGTTCATACAATTATTTTGAAATTTCTTATAAGTGGAAATAGTTCCTAAATATTTTTGGAAACTATATATATATATATATACATATATATTTCATATATGTCAATAATAATGTATACGCTTTCTGAGGAATAACTATAGTCCTTTCTTAAAAATAATATTATTCGTTGTGCACAATGAAGACTTTTAGAAAATTTTGAATTTATACACGGATTGATTTAACACGAGAGAGAGGCCATCACAGAGAGATAAATACATCGTGAAAACGAAGAACATTAGATGCATTGTTTCGCCATCATGGTTGGAGAAAAAGAGAGGGAAATTTTCCTTGCTTGGAATTTATATGGTAGGATTTCTTCAGATCACATGGTATTGGATGGAGGGATATTAAAGTATTTTAGCTGCAGACAGAAAGTCTAATAGGGATTATCTCTACTGCTTTTGATCGTGTCAACAGCTCATAAGCACCTTTCAAGAGTCCGTGATTATATAAATTAAAAGCTATGCTGGAATGGTGTCAGAAACATAAGATGAATTCCTTACTGAAATGGTTATATATATATATATATATCAAGACATTTTATTACTCTTTTAATTGCTTAAAGTAGTAAAATTTATGGAGCCTTAAAATATGGTATTAGAACATTGATTCAAACATTAAAAGAAGAAAGCAAATTAATATTTTTCAATAGATATAATACAGCAGTACAGTATCGATGGTTCAGCACATTTTTAATCTAACATAGATCTAGCCATTCGCGTTCGAATTATTTCGGGTGGATTCGGATGTTTGTTGACTTTTACTACCAGATCATGACTCATTGCTGCTGACCTTTTAATACAGTGTTTATCGTAAATCTCAGTTTTCATTTCAGTGCACAGTTTCTTGTTTTCTGGCGGTTTATATATCCCCTTTGTACAATAAAACAACCATGCACATAGTTACAAAAGAAATAGGTCTATTGGATGTACTGTGAAAACAGTCCAACAAGGAGGCTAATGGAAAATGAAGTTTTATTTGCAAATAAATCAGGACAAGACGAAGCATAGATATCAGAACTTGTACAGATTCACGACACAATAGGTACAAATAAAAAATAGCACTGTTACAAATTAGGAACACAAGCAAATTACAAAAAAATCACTAAAAATAACAATAATAGCGCTTACGTTGAAGTTCAGATCACTAATATACTAGCCCTCGCTGCTTACAAACCACCAAAGTAACCCTTTGCATTTCTAAGGTTTCTTCATCAGCTTCCCAGATGATTCTCTCAGACTTCGCATCCCTGCGTATTTATACTTAACAATTCCAGAACACTCTTCGAAAAGATTTCGAGAAAATTCCATCATTTCCAAGAACATTTTGTCACCAAAACGACCATCAAGTTCGTCGCGAAGTTCAAGGGTCTTTGTTAAGCTTTCCTTGGTATCCGACGAAATCTTTGTAAAAATATTTTTTCATTTATAAGTCTTACGTTTCAGGAAAGCGTTATTACAGGATCGTAACATTGTTAAGTGTCAAATGTTGACAAAACCAAGCAATTGTTCCTATTTTTTGATAATCCACGCCGTCGTTAATCCGGTACGGCATGGTTCAAGATCGTGCTGGATCAAAGAGCGCTAATTGTATTATAAGGAAGATTGAAGGATAGTGATTTTTAATTTAGAAAAACCAAAAGCTTTGAAATATCCATGCGTAATTAAATTTAATTATATCATTTATTTAAAATTTTATTACAGAGAGAATATATTCAGCAAAAGTATATCTTAAGTGAATTTAGGTCATTAAGTAAGGAGCAATTATGTTCTTTCACCTTTGGTGACATATATACGTCTTTTAACATCAAATATGTTTCTGTGAATATCAAATTGATACAACATTTGATGTCACGTATTCTCATCATTTTGCGATCAAGTATGAATAACTGGGTTATTCTTATAGCGTTTCTTCTAACATTCATGAAGTTTGATAAAAAGTCCATGTAAAAGCAAGCATTCCTTCTGTTACAAATTTTTAAAAGATTTTAAATCTTCAAAAAAAAAAAAAAAAAATCAAAAACTTTTCCTTGAAATAGTCAAGTTATACTCTATTTAAAGTAATTGCGATTGTGATTATTTATTTATGTATTACTGAGAAGCAACACGAGGACTATTACGTGGGACGGACCTCGTAATTCATAATCTGGATCAAGCAACAAGAATTCATATGAGCTAGCACTCTTTCTCTCTACGCTTCCACATCACGCGTATGGAAGGACATGATTCATCTGCAGATTTAACGTGAATCAGCAGCACTACACAGTGGGTTTGAAGTGACATCCGGACACGACGGAGCGATAAAGATTATTTATTAACGCCACACTGAAAAGCAACGAGAAGGGTATTAGCGATGGACCTCGTAATTTTGAGTCTAGGTCAAGTTACGATTACGACACCTGAACTGGGACCTCTCTCCAAACTTTCACCCCACGCGAATGGGAGGACTTAGGACCTCAACCAGATGTAACGTGCATCAGCCTTTCTATACGGCGGGTCTTTTGTGGTATCTGGGCTCGAACACCAAATTTGACGAAAACAACGCTGTAAGCTAAGCTACCGCTAGGAAGCCTATGATCTCTAGGCTTCCATAGCCTGATAGTAGTGGAAATGAATATGTAGAATTCTCCCTCTCAGTAGAATTTTTCATTCCATTTCGTACTTTTCTCACATAAATATGCAAGAAAAATGTTTCTTTTCTAAGTAAAAAACAAATTTTGTTATATTTAACTCTATTGGAAAGAATAAGATGTATGTAAGATCTCTATTCATAAAAACAAACTTTTACAGATATATCAGGATATAATTAGAACGAAATTAACTCAAAGAGCAGCATTTAGAAACTGTTTTTTTGTTAAATGCAACATAAATTAAAATTACTAGTGAAAGTGTTTATATTATCACACTTATGAAAAATAGAATTACCCAAGCAGTTAAAATGTTTTTAAGTAAATTCCTACTTGAAAGAAATTTTTTGTAAAATCTGTTCCTGTAACATTTTGTTAGAATAACAATCTATACAGGGCATAAAGTATAGTTTGAAGGATAAAAAAGCATGAAGTAGTGCATATTATGTAAAAGTTTTGTAAGTAATAGAACAGGTTATTTTTAAAAAGAAATTGTTGATTTTTAAATTCATATATCCATAATTCATGTTTCCAGTTTTACGAAACTTTTTCTTTTAAAATATAAGAAAAGTACCCAACACAAATATAAAAGAGACAAAATCTGAGCAAATATGGAAAAAATATTGAAAAGAATCGCAGCAATATTACGATTCTTTTTTTGACATTTTGATGGATAGGCCTGACTTTGAAAGTGTTTGGTCTTTCTGAAATTTAAAGTCACGCAACGACTTTACAAAGAAAAAGCAAGAAAAGAAACAAACTGGTTGAGAAAAGTAATGCCATATTTCCTAAATCCTAATACTCTCTCTTTCGTACGTTTACTCTCTTAAACATGTAAGAGCAAAAAGGCATGAATAAATTGTTTGAAGATACGAAATGAAAAAAGGATAGTCTCAAAATAACCTCGATTCATGTGACATCGAAGTCACATGACTGATGCAATCACACTGTTTTCAACTTGCGCATTCTTGTTTCCAGATTTTTTAACGGAAATTTTCTTTGAAAAATATACATTTGTAGCAGTATTCACCCACATAAATAAAAAAAAGGCATTTTATTTACTTTTCCATTCAATGATTACATTTCCTTATTTCAATTTACATTTAAATGTTTTTTACTTTTTTTCGACATTACACAACAAAACAATTTTTTTTTCAGTTTTGAAAAGCCTACAACCCATTTTGAATTCACCATCGAATGTTAATCCTACAGAATTTCTACTTCAAGCTTAGACTATTTTATCTATTTGAATTCAATAAAGTGCACCCAAAAGAATAAAAAATAATGAATAATTCTTCAGAATTACATTTTTCCTCCGAGGTTTAATTATATTTTTATGCCTTTTTTAACGATTGTTCTGTGATTTTACCGGTCTTTAAGAAATATTCGAAAATGATTTCAAAAATCGGAAAGAAAATGTAATTCCACAAAAACTCTTATTGTTTTTTACTCTTTTGGATGCAATTTATTGTATTTAGAAAAATGTAATGGTCTAGATTTGAGGAGGGAATTAGAAATTACATAGGATTAAAATTACCTTCACGAAATTATATTGACTGATAGAGAGGAGTTTTAATGCTAGCACATTATACCTTAATCATTAAATTAGTAATTTTATGTAGAATGTATATCACTTTATACCAATTTGTATTATATAAGGAAATAAGAGACTGATATCTCCTTGGACTTTCTCAAAAAAAAAAACACGCAATGATCTCAATTTATTAGTCAAATGGCAGATGGAATCACGTGAGTTACGCTGTAGTCTAAGTTGAAATCAGTTTTGCATGTGTTGTTTTACTTCGGTGTACCATTGAATTTTAAATTTAGAAAATAATATGCTAGTATTCCTATTCTTTCAAAATATTTCTTATTTAATGCAGATAATCTTAAAACAAGTTCTTTTTCGTGAGTTAATATTGTTAACAGAATTGTGTTCTTTATAAAGAAAGTTTCCATAAAAATTAAAAGCTGGCAACATTGTGGGACATGAATTGATTACCTTAGAAACGAATGAACGCAACTTTCAAATCGAAAGTCGGGAAATCACGTGAATCGAGCCTATTGCCTCTATCATCTAGCCATCATGAACAGAGCCCATTGCTTAATTTTTACTTTATTAAATATCTTATTAGGAATCGTGTTGTATAAACGCACGACATAGGTTTGTGATTGCGGTCTCAAGCTTTGGGAATGTCGATGTTTAAATCTAATTCGATATTTAAACAACCTAGTTATACTTAACGGACCTCGCATCACGGTGAATAGTGTGCAGCGTGGGCTCTTCATTATTTAACTCTACACACAACAAAAAAATTAATTAAATAGTCAATATGTTCACAAATCCACCAGAAGAGACGTCAGAAAAAGGTCAACACAGTTTATTAAATATCTTCTCAAAATATGTAAGGTTGCTTTTTCTCGAATTCATTTTAACTCACTTTAATTTTATCTCATAATTGAACAATAAAGTCTCAGCTTATCAACTCAAGCAACTGAGACATTTCTTGAATGCAACCGATTCGACTCCCCATTTTACTCTTTAACCAGGAGTCACTTCTAAGTAATTTCATTACAATGCAATTAATTATAATAATTCACTCCAATTTACTAACATCTATCAGCTTCTCGTTATCATATGTCCCTTTTTATTTCTCCTCATTTCTTTCAATTCCATTTCTCTCATATATCGCTACCCATAATCCAATTCTTTATACTTATAATTTTCATCTAATTTACTTAATCGCGTTTCATATAGTTGGTGAAAACTGAACTTTGTGCAGCTCAAACAGATAACAGTCCCCAATGTTAATGAAAGATAGTCCAACGCCACAAGGAGGACAAAGAGATTAAGTTACGAAACTCTTTCCCTAAACTAAGGAAATAAGTAATTACTATAAATATTAATAAGAATAAAAGTTATTTGAGAGAGAAAAAGACAAAGTTCCAGAATTATTGTAAATTTTAAAGCTAGAAAAATTATAATATATTTTATTGTCTGTTCTTGATGGCGTGCTAATTAAACTGAGAGTTGCTGATCCACACAATCATATGGTGAAGTCCAGGCTGAGTTACGTGAAAGACTACGCGCTCTTACAGCTACCTGTTCGGGGGAGAAAAGTTTACTTCACCGCAGCACAAGTTATACTGACAGCTTGTAGGATGCAATGGACGAACGAAGTGGTAAGAGGTGTGATGTGATTAACAATGAGGAATACTGCTCGTTAAATGAAATTGGATTTTCGCAATGAGTAGCGTTCAAGTTAAAGCTATGAGGTACCATCTCAGATGTTACACTCATAATCTGTTTTTGGCTCAAAATTACGAAGCCTGTCCCCTTTGAATAGATCTCAAGCAAAATTAATTCAAATTAAACTATTTACTTATTCTTAAACACAATATATTTATCTGTAGGTAAACAAATACGTAATATCGTATATTAGTTTCAGGATCTGTTGGCACAATTTATTTTTATACCAAATGTCGTGCTTGCATTTGGCACATTTAGCCAGATGCAAGCATTCAGTTGACCGGAAATAAGGCCGTTGAGCGTTAGAACGGCCATAGAGAATCTTTGCCGTTTTGTATTTCAATGCATCCGAAGCTTTAAAATTTTTTTATCTCAAGGCAAATATTTTTATGGGACAAACATAACATTACAGCATATCGTTGCACATTCCATTGGCTCGGTCTCTTCTAGAAATTGTATCATTTTTTTTTTCAAATGATTTACCATAAAGAAATCAAAATAATGTTACCCAAAACGATACGACATAAGTTAAACGACTTGTATACACTCAGAAAACATACCCACTTCTGAAACAAAAACAATAACTCTCAGAAATGATGCATGGCGAACAAAGAGTGCAGTGGTCAAAAAATTGATGCCCCCAACCTAAATAAAACGCTCCGAAACATTAGCTGGAAAAAACACTCAACAACACATGTCGAGAAACATTATGCCAAGCAACGTTAATGGAATGATCATAAGAAATGTCTTTTTTCCATCCAATCTGGGTATGCTCAAAAAGAAAATCGAATTAGGAAATCGAGGTAAGAAAAAGAACAGTTCAGAAGCGCCATTTCTCTTTTTTTCTCGTGCATTTCGTAATGCGAGTTCCGGTGCTATTTCGATTCGCATGAATAAATATGAAGGAATTTATTTGCTACTTATTATGACGGCGGAATATCAATGTAAAATTTGAAGATTCAACTTGGCAGAAACTAAATATACCATTAAAGAGGAAAGAGTGCAACAAATGAAAAAAAAAACAGTACTTAATTTTAAAAATAAAGAGGTAGAAGTTAGTATTTAAGTTCATAAATACTGTGGAATTGAACTCTTTATATACAGGAGTAAATGTTGTTCTTACATTAGAATCTATTAAAGTAAACTAATGGATTTTCATGAACATAAAATATGAATAGAATTGTATAATAAACTGCTTAATATTGAAAATCTTTATTTATCAAATATTTTTCCACGGTTGAATTTTATAAATAGCATCATTTTTAAATTCAGACATGTAGCCCTTCGAGGAGCAGGAGGGATGTATATTAAATCTTTCTTTGGCTTAAAGTCTTGTATCATACTCTTCACTTGATCGTGATTCAAATTCTAGAGATACATCACATAGCCAATGTGTTGGATTTAGAGCGACTTTACTACTCAATAAATTAACACAGCACTGTAAATAACTCTTACTAAGTGCACATTGAATATTTTTTCGTATTTTAAGGAATATATTGATACTCGGAACTATTAAGAAAATAGTTGCTGTCATTAAAGGAAGAAAATATGTGTTAAAGGATATCAATATTAAATAATACTTTAATAATGAAAGTTATTCAATTTGCGTCTCTCTCAGCCTTATCAAACTTTTCTTAGCATCAGAATTTATTTACATACATTTGATTGGATTTTCACTCAGTAAATCTTTTATTATATTCAAATTACTCCCTCGCTTAAAAAGACAATTCAATTAAAACTGCAAAAGAGTAATAAATATAAAAATACCTGTACCAATTTTAAAAATTCTAGAAATAAAATCTATAAATAACTGGAAAAAAAATTATATTTACACTATATATAATCACAACTTTTTAATTCAAAAACATTCGTTAAAGTCATTTACGGATTAAAGTTTCTTATCTTTAGTTAATTAATAATAAACACTATACTATTTGTTTTCCATAAGAAAACATAATTTTTAAACATGCAAACATTTGCATTTCAATTTTTCTATTTAAATAATGACAGTAACAGATTTCCTGTTACTATTTTTGTACAGAACTCCTTAAGGAATAAGTAAACTTACTTAAAGAAATGTGCATTTAATTATCATAATATCGACTGCTATTGTGCGTAAATGGGCTACTATCTGTGAATACAAAAAATTATCTTTTTAAAATTATTTATAAGAAAAAAATGTTTTTCTGTTTAAGAATACGATAATTCCCTATACACTCCTTGATGTTATATAAGTATTAATGTTTAATTATTTAGAATTAAATAAATTATATATATATATATATATATATACGGTTGCATGCTTAGGCAAAAGGCAATGTTTCCTTCGATTTGCCTTAAATTAGAAATATGAATATATAGATAAAATGGATTTGGAAAGGTTATGAAGGGAGATAGAAGATACTTCAGGCTGATATGGAATTGTAAGCGCTAACATGCTCATCCATTAGAGATAAATAAAGTGTTTTATCTTGTTCCTACTTATCTTCATTTGGAGTTTAGTATTTATGAGTTGTGGCTATTAAATAACCAGACTGACGCTATAAAAACATTTTATTTTGATACCATACATACTCACTTATTTTCACCTTCAATATGCAACCTCCCCTATCCCTATAACGCTCCATGAGAATCTTCTATTGTTCGAAATAATGCTGGAGGTCTTCAGTCAGCTTTCACAGGATGCGTGCTGCTTTCTCTTTCGCAGCTTCAAAGTCTCAAATCTTGTTCCTTTTAATTCAGAATTCACCTTAGGAAACAGATGGAAGTCACATGATGCAAGATCGAAAACGGCGGATTCTTTGAGTCTCAATTATCGCACGAATATTTAACCAACGGTCAGATAGAACCTTATTACCGATATTTTCGATATTGGCATCCGCTTTTGACGCGGAAAGGTGTGAATCATCTTCAACGTCTTCTCGACCATGTAGAAAACGCTTAAACCACTTAAAATAATGTGCACGCGATGAGCATTCACAACCATATGCTTCTTCCAATAAATTAAATGTTTCAGTAGCAGAATTTTCAAGTTTCATGTGATATTTCCCAACAATTCGTTGTACACATATCATTTTGCCTCGAAACAAGAAAAAAAAAAACTTAAATGGGAACGAAGGTTACGAGTATACGGATTTGTTTACAGAAGCGAGAGGCAATGCATTCGAAAAAGAAGGCTTCACGCTTAACAGCTGTCGGTCGCTGACGTTTGGCGCATGCGTACTTCTTCTGTAGAGTGTTAGTCTCGTTATTTAATAGCAACACCCCGTATTAAATGTTTAATTAGAAGAAACAATTGTAGTAGAATCAAATAATGAAGAAACAGTGTTACAGAGTCAAGTAACGCAGATAAGCCACGTATTATGTTTCTAATATTTATCTACGAATACATTGATAAAACAGTTTTGTAATCAATGCCTTCATTGCTTAGTGAAAGATGTGTTACAAAAGTCCTTTTAAATGTCATTAATTTGTTTTTAATTTTCCCTATAACCATTATAACATGGAAATAGTACAGTTTTTTTCATGTTATTCAACCTTCATGTTGTTTTTCAGTGCGACGTTAATAAGCAAATCACAATTCTATGGCAATCCCGAAGATTGTGACATATTTTCTTCTTTATTTAATTCTACATCCACCTCAAAATCTAATTAAATAGTCAATAAGTTCAAACCTCCAACTGAAGGCACATTAGGTTTGTTTTGGCTTGGTTTTATTAACATCGCACCAAATGCAACATAAGGGCCAATGGCGCCGAATCTCCTAATTTTGAACCTCGGTCAAATGAAGAGGCCGATACCTGAGCTGAGACCTCCCTCTCCTAACTTGCACACCACGCCAACGTTAGGATTTTGGCCCACGACAGATTTAACTTGCACCCTCCAAAATGCACGGCGGGTTTTCAATGACATTAAGGCTCAATCCCCGACTCGACGGGCCGACACCGGCTGAGAGCCCGGGACCACTAGGCTAGATACAGTAGAAAAAGACAACATAGTTTATTAGCTATCAATGTAGAATATACAAGATCTCTCTTTCTCTCTCTCTTTCGAATCCCTCTTAACTCAATTAATCACAGTTTATGTTATAAATAATAGAGTCTTAGCTTACGGATTCCCTCGTTCCGTCTCACACAATTCTTGTTTATAAAAGATTTGGCTCTTATCACCCAATCTAGCAGTCGCTTGAATCCAAATAATTAATTACAATGATTCAATCCAATTTACAAACGTAATTATCAGCTTATTCGTTACCTTATATCTCCCTCCTCTGTCTTTTCACTTATATTTCACCTACATAACACTCTCCTTAATTCAATTCATTACAATTATCTTCATTTAATTTACCAAATCACTTTTCAATTTGATAGGTAAGAAATTGTTATTTTATGCAAATGATATTACCAAAAATTCTCCCCGGTTAGTGAAAGCGCGAATAGTCCAACGTCACAAAATTGATAATTAAATTAATTATTTTTAAGAAAAGTGTCTTTTAATTGCGATCTGAGAGTGAGAGTAAAAGAGAGGGAACATTTTTCTTTCATCCATGCACAGAACCGATCTCCAGAACCTGCTACATAAATAATTTAAGCATAATATAGTTAAAAATTGTTCAGATAATTAAACGAAAAACGTGTAAAAATAATTGAAAAACATATTATAGTAAGACGTTTCGTAAAATAGCTCGCAGAAGTAAATATTAGCTTTTAATTTCAGGAATTTTCAATCGTACTCCTCTTGGATACACGTAATTCTTTATTATTATTATTATGATTATTTATTCGCGTGCCATCGGCTATGCAATTAATTCCTAACTTCCTTTTCAACCTCGAGAAATATTCCATTCTTTAAGAGGCATTAATCGATTAGATCAGAGGTGAAGAGCCTTTTCCCGAGGAAAGGTCGCATTAAATAAGCTGTTATCTGATAAAGCCCCATTATTTCTGTTTCACTCCAAAATTGCTATAATCAAGAGGCTTTATTTAGATTATTTGAAAATGTACATATTATTTTGTAAAAAAAAAAGTACTTCATGCACATAGAAAGAAGTCAACCAGTTAATACTGATTCGAAAGGGTCGATATCACTTCATTGGATTGTTTTATAAAAGATACTTGAATGAAATTTCATGCCTTTAAGGTTATAACTCTTTTTTTATTTGTTACCGTATTTTCACAATTCTAGAAAATTACGCTTTTCCTCTATGTAATACACTAGTAACTTTTTTAAATCGTTTCCATTCTTTTCCATTCATTTAGACGCAAACTTGTCACAGAGGAAATTCCATTAGTGGTTGTGAACATTCTGTTATAATGGGAGCTTTCAGTAGAAAAGATGGTGAAAAAAAGCGAAAGAAAAGGTGATTTTTCCCCTTGGAAAAGGGGCGAAAATTAACCCTCTGTAACCCTCAGCTGTCAGAAACTCAATTGAAACATCCCTGCTTCAATTTCATCTTCATGAGGGTAGCCACCTTCTGCAATTCTCAGCACTCTAATCACATTTGGGAACAAAGATAACGAATTTGTGCCGTAGAGCACACGCGTTGCTTTCGGGTACAATAATAATTGTAAAACTCTTTCAAAACAAATATTTATCTTATGACCTTTGAGACATGTTACTTTTCAATCAAGCCTCATATAATATATTTATACAAGAATCTTCCATTTTCATTTCAAAAAATAAATTTGGAACATTTTAGTCATTCCAAGAACTTTTAATTAATGCAGAATTCAAATTAGAGTAAAAAGTTTTACAATAATAATAATTAATTCGAATTAGTGTAATTAGAATAACAATAATAAGGATTAATTCATGTTAGAATAATTAGAATAGTACTAATAATGATTATTAATTCAAATTAAAAAAAAATTAGAATTGCAAAAATAATGAAGAATTTGACACGCAATAAATAGTATAATAATGATAACCATGAATTCGAATTACAATAATCATGAGGAGTTTATAATTACAATAATGATTCGAATTTCGACAATGATTTGAACAACAATTACAATAATGATTCGAATTTCGACAATGATTTGAACAACAATTACAAAAATGA
>BMAW01084356.1:0-16872 GCA_019974015.1 Nephila pilipes | reverse complement strand
AAGTTTTTGAAAAAGCCGAATTATTCAAAATGAATATTAATTAGCGTAAAGTAAGCGAAGTTTCGAGCTTCAGCCTTCACAGAAACAATTATTATTAATAAAAGAAAACATATTTTTCATATATTATTTTCGCAAGCAAAACATTCTATACTGCAAAAAGTTTCCAATGTTAACAACAATAAGAATCAAAACAGACAAACCTACCAAAAAATCAAATATTATACAGAATATTAAATCAAGTCATAACACAGCTACCACCCGCCTTACTCAAAAAAATGAAAACAGACACTGATATTGCAGGAGCACTTTTACTATATAATCTAGTAAAGTCTTATGATGTTTTACATCTAGATGATCGAGCGTTTGTCGGATGAAACGAGCCTTTTTTTATGCGCAAACCCAGCACCATTGAAGGTCGACTCTTGTGAGGACAACTCTAGGGCAAGAGCAAGTGTGAGGACAGGAGCAAGTGTGCAAGTGTGAGGACAACTCTAGGGCAGGTGTTGCCACCTACACTGCATTGGGAGCCACATTTCAGAAAGGAATATTTGAAATAGTTGTTTATTCAGTTTTTCCAGATGGGAAATGTAAATTTTCCTCAAATTACACTTTATTTTTCAACGAAATGTCACTATAATGTAAATTTTCTCCCCAAACAAATCGGTGATTAACTATTAAAATTTAGAAAATATATATGTAGAAACAAAAGTATCCTAAAAATGTGTATGCAGTGAGACTAATATTCTCAGTTTTCTGTATTTCATACATTATGGTGTTTTTGATTAATTTTTAAATTTAATAAAAATATTCAACCTTTGTTTTAACTAATCTGCATAAAACGGAACTTGTGCAACTACCCTAAGAAGCTATTATCATCAACTGCTAACTATTCAGATGGACAACATTCGTGAAGTATTCACAAGCAAATTTAACTTTAATTATTTTCTTTACAAATTCGTTTGATGCAATAAATCAATGCAATATTTTTGAATAACATTATTATGTTTCTCAATAAACAAGAACGGAAATAGAATCATTACTTTTGAATATTGAAAAGTATAAATTTATTAATAACTTTGTACAAAGAAATGAACTAATTTAATTATTTTGGTATATTAAGTAACCTTAGTGTAACATGTATCATACATAAAATTTATTTTCTTAAATGTCTAATCACTTGCCTGGAAGAGCCGCGCACTGCTCGCGAGGCACGCTATGGCCAACCCCTGCTCTTGAAAGTAGTCAAAGAGGAATAGGATTTAATGATCTATTCATTTTATGAAAATTACTTCGTATTTGGAAAGCACGAAGCAAATGTATAATCCAAAAACAAGGTCATCATATCAAATATTTTAATAAATTAGTTTTTATTATTTAAGATCCCAAATCGCTTGCAAAAAGGTGTTTTTTTCATCTGCGTGTCATTATTATTATTATTATTTTCATTTTTGTTAATGACTTTTGTTAGTTTTCCAATCCAACTTTAATAGTGAATGAAAAACTGTTATCTCTTGCAGAGTCTATCTTATACATAGAAAACCTTAATTTAATTCGTTAACAAACACGGGAATATTTTAACATTTATTTAAAATGAATTGGAACAATTGTATTAAAATTCATCGGCTCTTTTAAAAAAGCACTAGCATGTTACAAATGAAAAATTTATGCTTACACATTCAAATGAGTTCCACATATTCATGTATGGAGACATAAAATAAATTTTGTAAATTTCTTAAACTCTCGAACTTTCTAAGTATAATTTGAGGCTTGCCAATCAAAAGACTTAATATCAGGATGAATCTAACAATAATTGGCACTTCAAACAAACTATATTTCAACTTTCTACCCTATTTCCATTTGTTAATTAGATTCAGAGTTAACAAGTGCCAAATTTCTCGCCTTGCACATCTATACCGATCTAATACCAATTATCCCGTAAGAAGATAACGTAGAGCTTCTGATCTAGTGACAAGTAAATGACACTCCCTCGCTCACTGCCCCCACACGAACAAATTAGGTTCAGCGGATGGTGGTGATATATATCACGTAGAACAATTGCTTTGGCAGAATTTGTTGAATTGGGGTTTCTGCCTGAATTGATTTGGTTTCCCTTTTCTCTAATGTGTCAGTAGAAACGTTAAAATTATTTACTTCAATGGGAGCATTAGGTCAAATTGGTTATTTAGTTATTTAGGATAATTTAAAAGCACTCTTTTATAAAAACATATTTATCTTTATTACTTGTTAAAATTTATTCTTAAATCCTTAGTCTGATGTAAATTTCATAAAAAAGATATAATTTCTATAATTGTTACAACGTTGAAGATCTGCAATTATGAAACTAAATAAGTTACAACCTTTTGGACAAATTAAATTAAAAATAATTCTCTAAAATTTGTAAAACTATAAATGTAGGAGGTATCAGTCTGGACATGACACCTCCAGGCACTTCGGCATCTAGGGGGAAAGTATTCAATGCTGGCATTTACCAGTTCATTAAGATGATCGAAAGTGAATCATTATTATATTCTTGATTATATGAAGTAAGACTGTTTACAATATTACTATGTAAAGATTATTTTGGATTAACTACTTCCCTCAAGAAAGATAGATTGCAACCCAGTTTTATCGCATTTCGGCTTTGGGGGTTGGAACGCGTGCCAATATTCGGAGTTAAATTACATCGGAGAAGAGAGAATGTGGAAAAGAGACAAGCAGAAGAGAGTGAGAACTAAACTCTTCTCGGTTTAGTTCAAAAGTAGGGGGCGCTGCGTGAGCTAACACATGCCACTGACTCGTGGTTTCCTCTATTCGAGGAACTGAGGAATTGGTTTTACAATATCTTTGAATATACAGTTAATACTTTGATAATTAGCTGGAAAATCTTACATAAATGTTCATGGAGATCTCCGTTAGAAACATAAACGATATCCAGTGATTACGGCAACGATACGGCAGCCTGGTCACAAACTAAATGACGATTTTGCTTTTAAGTAACTGAGGATTTGAAAATTTATTTTCACTGATAAAAAATAATTTTCCGAGTTTTTCTTGTGACGACACGCTTTGCTGGAGCGTCAAAAAAAAGGATGAATGAAAAGCCGGAAGAGATAGATCGGGAAATCGTTTGGAAGCGGTCAGTGTTTGTTGAATAACGTAGCTGAGGAAATCTGCAAAAATTTAACCTATAATCTGCTGGAAATTGTTGGAGTCAAAATATTACTGGGGAAATTTGTCCGTAGTAGAGAAAAAGTGAGTTGATGAGCTGAATGTTTCTAATACAGCTATGACTGTAATTATAAATGCCGTTTTAACTATTTGCATTTTAATATGTCAAATTATTTCTACCTTTGTGCCGTCATGCCTAGAATATTTGTGAATAAAGTATAATTTGCTGTTATCTTCCAAGTTGGATTAATTTTCACTCGCGTACACCGGTAAGAGAATTTTTATGACCGGTAATGGAACTTCCCTCACACATTTTAAGTTTATTCGGTATTATATGTGAGAAGAGTTCCATTATAGACTGGATACCGTTACTGTTTTTAATGATGATGATACTGAATATTTACAATTTTATAAACTGCACAGTGTTATTTTTAACTCAAATTGTCCAAAGGGATTTTAACCTATTTAGTTTCGTAATTGCTATTGAAATTTTGGATTTTCTTTGTGTAAGCAACCTGTATAAACAGAAATATTCTTTCTTAATGAAAATTGTCTAATACTGATGAATGGGCACTACAAAAGTATGTGAAATTCTAACATTATTTTAATTACCACAATATTGATAAAATAATTTTTGCATGGCTTATATAAGGATAGCAGGAACACTTTTTGTAGCAATGCTTTGACTATTTATTCCTGTAGCCAATGCAGTAACCTCTTTTTTGACTCAAGTCGGTTAACCGTTTTGAATTCATCAACTGCACGTTAATCCTATAAAATTCCTATTTGTCTTCTGGAATCTGTATTATTGTATTTATTCGAATGCGGTGATGTGTAACCTAAATAGAGCTAAATATGATAAAAGTTTATGTTACATTATACTGTGCTAAACATTTTTAAATTACTTTTATGCCTCTTTTCATGATTTTCATTTGGTTTTTCAGATATTTAAAACTATTAACATTTATTTAAAAAAAAATGCCACTTAAGGAAAACGGTAATTATGTTTGGTTGTTTAGGATAATTTTTTTTTTCTTTCAAATAGTTACAACATTCTAGGTTTGAGGAGAAGAATAAAAATTCTCCTGAGTTGGAAATATTCACGAACTTAGAATGGCTAGCAGACGGAGGTTTAAGCAGAAACAAGTAATTCATCTGTTTAACAGTTTTTGTTGAAAAAATTGCTCATCAATAAATTAATGAATTGTAGATTTGGAGTGTTTGCATGTCATAGGACTATTAATAAATCAGATAAATTCATTTGCTTAAGCATTATTAAGAGAGATTTTTTTATTAAAATGTAACGAAAATGCTTAGCAGTTAGAGGTTCTCTTCGAATGAGAAATAACGCTGCTAATTTTGCCTTCATTTGTCAGAATAACGATTCATTCTGTTTGAATTATCGTGTATAGAATTTTTCTTTAATTTCCGAAACATAATAGTCAGCGAGAGGCGTTGAACATGATGATTTGAAAAGTTTGAAACATTATTTATTGTATACTTTTTGTCACTTTTTTCGTAAAAATTAACACTACGTCGATAAAATATTTTTAATCATAAACGTTTGGTTTCTTTCCTTTGACCGGGATAGCTTAGTGGTCGTGCCATTGACTTCATCGGGTCGTGGGCTTGTGTCTTGATATCACTAAAGAACCACCGAAGATAGGAGCTGATCCACATAAATCTGTCGCGGTCTCAAGTCCTCTTGTTAGCGTGGAGTGGAAATTCGGAGGATGAGGAGTTTGCTTGGCTGGAGTCAAAATTACGAGGACCGTCACCAATAGTCTCGTGTTATTTCACATTGCAAAGTTAATAAAAATCACAATAACATTACATTACTTGGCTTTTTTCCTAAAATTTCTAAATGATTCTTAGAACATTAAATTGAAATACATGCATTTTTACAACTTTACATTTGAAGAACATATTTTTTTATTCATTTAGTTTATAATCTAAAAAGAAATATGTAATAATAAGAAAATATACATTTAGATACCTGAAACGCTAAAATTCTTAAAAATATGATTTTTTTAAATTTTACTCTTATAGAATAGAGGGTGCCTTATGAAGATCATTGACTAGAATTTTAGCCTTAGAACGACCCGAAATTTAATTTAAAATTATGAACAAATATTAAATGCTACATCGATAAATATGTGGTTTTAATTTTCTTTTAAACAGGTTTTTTTAGGATTCTGGTACACTCTCCTGAAAATCTGTTCAATATATAGTGCTGGTATTTTCACCACAATGAAATGAGGTTATTTACTATGTACCAAAGTTATTTTTTTCTATTAAACATTCATAAAACTTAGGTATGCCACAATATTTGTGTAAAAAATCATTAGATATATGAATAAAATAATTTTAATTCTGAAAATTTTTATTAAATTCAATTTCTGAAATTATAATTATATGCAGTATATGATAAGAAATTGTGTATGCTTTCTAAAACTTTTTAAAATTTTAATTGCAATAAATTTTATTAAAGATGTTCCTGAAGGTAATATATGACTTAAAATAAATACTCAGAGCTATTGATTAATTATTGTACCGTATATATTTACTTATATTTAAACACGTGTTTTTCTTCACATAATTGGTATAAAGTTCGCTAATTTTTCCTTATCTAAGTGTCTCAATTATGTTACTTTTTATATCGACGGATATTGATCCTTAACCTCTTTGGTTACATATGTGAGCATTTAGATTATTATATTTATAATTAATTTAAAGAACCAAAATTTCATAGTCAGTTATGCCCTACAGAATCTCTCAACAAGAAACATACATATATCACGGTTTGGTTGCACTAATAATATTATTTACGGTACACAGTTAGAAATATGAAAATATCGTAAAGTAGTATTTAGTATGTCAGCATTGTTGAGTTATTTCAACAAATCATTAACATTGTTGCAAAATGTTCGGGGTGTGTGTGAGTGAATTCAAGAAGGATAAATGTCGCTTTATTCACAATCTTCAGAATGACACACAGAACGCAGAGCTTGGACAGTAAATGCACAAACAGAAAACACATGTACTGATTAGCGACACGGATATAGAAATAACAACATCACTTATAACGACTGTCATAATTGAATCAGTAACTCTCTAGTTGGAAAAAACTCCGCAGTTATACTTAGCACTTCCAGGGCAAACTTCGACAATTCTCGGCAGAAACACACTGCTTCTCCTTAAAATCACCTGGCCTTGCCTACGGTAGTTCAACTTCCAAGTGCCGATGGCTTCCAATCGATTTCCCGATTAATCTTCAAAGCAGACTCTAAGATAGACCAACTCCCTTTTCAGGCTCTCCGCGTATTTATACCAGTGCCTGGAGGGATGACGTCACGTGGGTAAATTTAGGATGAATTTGTAACTTTTCCTCCGTAGATATATTCTAGATTCCAGCATTTTCTGGAATATTCTATTTGTCACCATATTTGCCAAGTTTCTCTCCGAGCTACCAAACCTATAGCTAAGATAAAGGAATGAATGCTTATACTTTCTTTGGTTAATTGATGATATCTCTGTAAATGCCTATTTTCCTTTATAAGATTGCCATTGCTGGGAAGAGTCATCACATGTTCGAAAAAATATGTTTCAAAATATGTGAAAAAATATTTAGTTTTAATAATTAGAAGAACTTTTTTAAAAAAAAGGAAATTTTTTTATTATTTATTTATATACATTTTATTTTACAAGAAATTTACAAACATGCTCATTTGTGTACACATCTATCGAGTTGATGTTTTTACTTGAATATAACCATAAGTAAAAGAAAATAATTTGCCATTTTGTGTAAGTGCAAATCGAAATGTTTGAATTTTTATGATATTTTACGTGCTCATATTGCAACTAAAAAAATGGGAAAGCATAATTTATCTGAGATCCAAATTAAACAGGAAGGCAAAATAATGAAAGATAAGACATTGAAGACTTGGGAATATTATCTGATACACAAAGTCAATGTGATGTATCTAACTAGATTGCTTTGAAATGAGGAAGAATGTTTTGACTATTATGAAAGTGCGCAGTACGGTTTTCAGATAAAACGCAGACGTTTTTAGAAAGTGACTATCAAAGCCTAATCGATAGAAATCTGAGGCAACATCAACGTTCTGTAATTTGGTACGCTGAAATAAATATTAAATTTGTTGAAAATCTACCACTTTTGTATGTCGCCGTGAAATAAAAATTGCTGATGCAATAGTAACTCCAATGATAAAAATGAGCAAAAACAATAAGAAAAAATGAACTATAGAACTATATCAAGTTGTGTATGTAAACAACCTTCAAAAATTCTAAAAGCTGGACTTAAGTTGATCCTAAAATCAGACTGAACGGTATAAGTCCTTATCCTAAAAATAGGAATTGAAAAATACCCCAAGATCTCACGATTTGTGTAAGACGAATTTGTTTCATTTATGAGAAACATGAGGAACCGGTATGCACGCGGAATGTATGAAATCCCTTTGTGACGTTGGGATATTCGTGGTTTTCTCTTCACTAACCTTGGGAACTTTTAATTAAGGTTAATTGCTTTATCTAAACTACTTTGGCTAAATAAAAATGAAACGTGAATATTCAAATCACAAGCCTGTAGAAATAAAGTGAAGCGAGGGAGATAGGAAATATATAAACTCAGATTGAGAGTCAAGATAGAGGTCGAGTGGTACTATCGTTTGGAAATTGTTCCAGAATCGAAGTCGGAGCTTAGAATTATTACAAGTTAACGGCTGCTTAGTGAAAGTTAGAAATCAAGACAGCTTCAGGTTGACATTAGTTGTATGAGTCTGTTAATTTGTTATTGATAGATCAAGTTAATATAATTAGGGCGTTATCCAAGGGAGATCCTGTTACATTTGTCGTTGTACTAGCAATTTGTCAGTAAACTTAGTATTGAAGTATTGAAACTCGTGTGAAAACCTATTGAACGCTTTATTGACTTTTAGCGTTAGTACTTTGAGTTTAGCTATGGCACAAAGGTGAACAAGAGTAGTTCGCCGTCACAGTTTCACTGATAAGTTTCATTAACGCTTAGAGGACACAAGTGTGAACATAATAGTATTCTGGAGATTTCCATTTTTTAGAAGGAGAGGGCTTTTTTAAATTCATATCAATATAAAATGAATATTTCGTAATAAAACAAAAATTAAATCATTTTTCCTCAGAAAAAAAATTCGTCGTTGAAGAAGTTAATTTTTTCACTTCCCATATACTCTTCCATTTAAAAAAAAGTCACATTTTGTTGCTTTTTAATCATGAATCCTGTTCCTACATCTATTTACTGACCAAAAAGACAAATTGCATTGCTCGCTTCCATTGCCGATGGTTAATTGCATCAAGTTTGAACAAATGCTGACTTTCTCGCCCCTTCTCCTCCCAGAGATCAATTATCTCCCGAACACGTTTCCTAATCGTTACGGTTCACTGCTGAAAGCACACCCACTCTTTTCCTTCTGGGTGACCCCACACAGAGCAAATCACGTTTCGCTGATTAAGAGTGATATCTATCAGGAATGACTTCAGTTCTTACGCAGTTGTGTTGGTGTATGGTTATTTTTATATGACTGAAACCAGAGGACTTTGAAGGATTATTTCATTATTTGTAGAGAAATTACTTTTGATGTTCAAGAGATGTTTGACGACTACTATCTCTTCTGTTCGTGGGCGTTTTTCCTTTCAATTCAGTCTTTAAATAAAATTTTATAACGCTCAAAAGAAAAATACTGATATTGGTTTATAAATAGTATTTGAGAAATAGTATATAATTTTTCCATCAAGTTTTTTTAAAAGCATTATTTTCCATAATTTTCCATTTAGTTATATTAGGATTATTTCGATACTTATAGAGAAATTATTTTTGATGTTCAAAGGATGTTTGAAGGCTCCTGTCTCGTTGATTTAAAAGTTTTTGTCATTCAATTTTTTACTAAATAAAAATCATGTAATGTTCAAAAAAAATATTATGATTGGCTTCGATATAATATTTGTTAAATGGTATATCATATTTTATCTTTACAAACAGTACTTTCCATTGTTTTCGATTGAATTATTTTAGCTTCAGAAAATCATTTGGAATTGTATGTTTTATCAACATATGCCAACATGTTGTTGTTTTGAGAAAATGGAGCCAACAAAATTGCATGGCTGTAAAATAAAGGTGTTAGGACTGAGATTGTAATACGTTATGATTACAACAATTACAATTAATTTGCTTAAGGTATATTTACATTGCTAATTAATTTAATATTTTATCACCTGCTTTTATTTTAATATACCAACATAATATTAATGTCTACTTTAATATTTTATCTTTTGCTCTTATTTTAATTTAATACTTGCTTTCTATTACAGAATCGCAGTATTATCTTTTTTTTGTTGTTAACACTCGGAACATTTTTGTACTTTGAAATGTTCTGCTTGTGAATATAAAAATGAAATATGTATTCGAAGAACTTATTTTCTTTTCTTGGAGTAATTGCTTATGCAAAGCCTAGGGCTTAGAATTACCCTACTACAGACTATTTAATATTCATTTTAAATAATTCTACTTTTTCGAGACCTTCAAAGGAAAAAACAAATCATATTTAAATGAAATTAGCAAAGCGAATTTCAATTTTTATATTGTCCAAGTGCATTCAATTGATGTTGAGCAGTAAAAGTGTTTTGTAACTGTAATTTGTACAAATATGCGAAAAAGGAAACATTCTTTTTACAAGCGCATTTGTAAAAAATATTGATATAACGCAGTTCTAAAGCGTATGTTCCTTCATCTACAACAATTTGGGACTTTCATATGATGTTAATTGTATTGAGACCTCTCTTGGTAAATAAATCATGGTTTATGTAAATTAAATAAAAAAAATATGGAAGTGTAGTAAGTAAAATTTATTAGATGCATTTATTAGTAATGAAGAGCTTAATGTTAGGATTAATAGTACGAGAAGAGATTTTAGATAGTTTCGTCTACGAAATTAGATCTATAAGAACACTAAGAAGATATTATAGAACTCAACGATAAATGTGACGTGTACATCTGTGAATGGTCATTTAGTCGGTTGTCAATTTAGCATTGACAACTATTTATTCTATATTTCTTAAACAGGCAAGCACATGGTATGCTACACTTTTAGAGAAAAACGAGGAAGTATAGTAAAGTCGTATTTATAGAAAGTTTTACTTAGAAATAACTGAAATATATGGATGAAATTTATTCTACACGTTAATTGATTATTGTGTACTTAATGTTGCAAATTACAGAAATTAATGATAATACGCCTGGTTTCAGTAAGTCGTAGACTAAAGTAACCTACAGTATCATAAAGTTTTAATGAAATAAAAAAAATAGTAACTTAATTCTTATTTGTTATTTATAAGAATTCTCTACATAGTTGCCGTCTAGAGTTATACATTTCTCTCAGCGTTTCTTGATCTTTCGAAAACGGTCATAAATGAGCTCAGATATTGAATTTATCTTCTCCATCCTTGGGTTACTTCATTCTATGGCCTCTTGAAACCAAACAAATCAACATTTATTGCTGCAATTTACAAATTTATATATAAATAAGGATGAATTAATAAAATATATATTTTATCCTGTTATCTTGGTAATATTTAAAGCTACAGTACTCCTTCTTACTTAAAATACGTCTCTTAATGAAACTTTATTTTTCACACGAAAGTAATATTTTTCCCCCTAAGCTCTTACACATAAATAATTTCCGGGCTGTTGCCAAATTGTCTTCTTTCCAGCTGATTACATATTTCTTTCCACTCCATTCGAAAAGGGATCGTTCATGCATGCACTGAAGTTATGGACTCGCAGCCACTGACCACAAATGGATGATTGAGAAGGCTATTTTAGAGAAGGAAACACCTGGTCAAGTTCTCACCTTCTAAGAAAGAGACGCTAAAAAATAAACTTAGCTTTTTTTTTTTTCCTTTTGGGGGAAAGAATTGTTGTGAGGTATTTGTTTCTTTGTTTTTGGAAGCATTCCAATTTTGGAAAAGTTTGCTACATTTGATCCAAGGCTAGAGATAAATCTTTTGAACTTGGCGAGTGGATTGTTGGTGAGATAGGGTCCACACATCTGTTGTCAAACATTCATTTTACGGAAGTTGATGAAAAGTATAAATGTTATTTCATTTCGTACTTGTTTTGGCGTAGATTTATGCGTGTTTTGTGCTTTCGTGTCTTGACCTGAAATAAATTTGTTTCAGTGATAATTTTTGGATGTTTTCCAATGCATAGAGCGTTCTATAAAAATTTTGAATGTAAAATAATTTATTCATCCAAATAGCTCCAAAAGCCATCTAAATAAATACTCCTTTTTGCTTTTAAATCAGTTGCTATTTTATAGTATTAAAAAAGATCCACTGCCATTATGTTTGTTAGGATTATATTTTACACATAATACAAAAATTGTTGGAACGCACGTAGAATATTTAAAATAAGTTATCAAGAAGAGTAATATAGTAATTGAAAGAATTCGCTCTTTTTCGCGAAATTTAACAAAAAAAAAATTCTGTATTTTAAATGCTGCAAATCACGACAAACTATTTCTCGTTCAAACTCTGGAATGAAGTTACCTAGGCAACGGTACAAATCTGAGCAATTTAGAAGTAATTCTTTCAAAAATTGTGGATGGTATGTGGTTTGCAAACAGGATATATTTTATTTTTTTCACTTATATTGAAGGATTCTATATTTAAACGCCTTTGCTTTGAAGTTAATTTTATTATTTTTCGATCCCTTTTCCTACTGTATTTCCTCAATTTACGATTAGAAAAAATATCAAATCTGTAAGCAAATTCATTCCGGATTATAATCCTCAGCTCAAATGATATTCAGCATCTAATTAATTAAGAAATTTATTTGAACTCATATACATTATTTCGAATATCATTTTTCTGTAATAAAAACATAAATATTTCTTATTGTTTATTTATTTGAAAAAATAAATTTAATTTTAGAGCCTAAAAGAGTAACTTTCTCCTTTTATTCACAAAAATTTAAAAATAAGTTAGAACACTTTTTTGAAATTTGGTTTCCTATTTATATAAAAAAAATTGTAATATATACTCAGAGTAAATAAATATAATACATTAAAGTGAATTTGAATGTTACATATTATGAGAGAGAGATGCTGTTGTAATTTTATATAATTCATATTATCTTTCTTTTTTTTAAAATTCTTACATTAATTACGTTGAAACCATTGAAGGATAAAATGCTGAATATAATTATGGATCGGATAACAATTGAAATATTAAATTTGGTCATCGAAGAAAACAATGAGCAGACCATGTAATAGTAAATGTTTCAATTATCATAGAAGGTAGGGGCAGGCGGAGTAATCGTAAACAAATTTCGAAAGTTTTACTTTCATTCCCTTTTTTAAATTTGTAATATTAAAAAATAAACTATTTATCCCGTCTAAAGAACTGGTTACTATTCTATTTTAGAATTTCAAAATAGTAGTATTTTGTATTAGGTCTATCGAAAAGTTCTATCCGTTTGTGAATGAAAAGAAATAATGCATACATTTAATAATATTTATTAAATGTATGACAAATGTATTAAGTTACTTATGTTACTTATGAGGTATTGTCAGAGTGGTGATAACTTGTAAACACTTTTTTTTAAAAAAAATGCTTTGTTTTTAGGGGTGAAGAACTCAAGCAGTGCTAGGTTTACGCTTGCTTCAGTTTTAATTTTTCCCCCCTTTCAAAATATTTTGCAGGGAGAGACACAGGTGATAATTATATGTTGTTAGTTCTGGAAGCAGAGTAGATGTAACAGGAATTCCCAGCCTACCTTTGTTATTTTTTGACGAATCGCCAAAGCAGAATGTGGTTTGGCATACCATGATGTGTGCCGCATATTGAACATTACTGCCATCTTTTTTTCAGCACTTTGTTTAAATCATTAGTTTATTGACAGTATCTATCCAAATTGAGTTTTTGATAAAGTTTCGAAAATTCAAAACGTAGTGACTATCGGACATCCCATCCTTGCACAGAGTTCTCTTATTGAAACTTGATCTCGAATTAAAGGTGAAGTGGACAGATAGTCCATGCTGCAAGTAAGCTCTTTTTCTCACAATGTATTCGAAAGTAATCATTTTTTTTTATCATCAGTTATCCTCCGGTTCAAACCAGGTTTGTTTTCGTTCCGAGAAAACATAGACGTGCATATGATTAAGCAAATATTTTTCACTTAACTCACAAGGCTCCCATCTGGAATATTTATAGACTAATATATGTAACGATGAAAATTATATTGTTCAGTAAATACTATAAAATGTTTGAAAAATATATTATTTTCTTTAACTTTACAAATGAACAGAGTTTTCCAGTTGACCTAATAATTACGAAATTTAAAAAAAAAAAAATGCTTTTAATATATATATATATATTTTCTATTACCAAGTGTTATTACAATTATCCCAGAATCTACAGGGTAATTGTATACAGTTACTTTTCTTCTATTGTAGAATACCGAAAGAATGATAGTATCAGAATTAGTCGTGACCGCTGGAGGAATTCCAATTGGCATTTACATTAAACCAATTTCCCACTTTTTATTTGCGTCTTATTTGATGTAAGTATTACCTATACAATATACTAATGAATCCATTGATCCTGAGGGTCAGAATTATTATTATTTCTTATTTTCTGGGAATGAAAAATATATTTAGATTAGAGGATGTAAGAAATTATTATTTATTAATTAAAATACAGCGAAAACGTGAGTGCGATATCGATAAATTAAACGAGCCTAATATATGCGCTCCTCCATTTCTATTAACTACACTTCTTAAATTCATCAAATTTATCTAGATCACTTTTCATTTTGTTAGAAAGGAAATGGAAATTGAAATACAATCAGAAAGTATGCCCCCAATGTTAGTAATCGGGATATTTGCGTATAAAGTAAGCTAAAACGCGAAAAAATTGTGTTAAGACGAAGGTGACCAGACGTCCCTATTTTTGCGGGATATTTCTGATTTGCAACAATTTATCCCGCGTCCCGCAGGGTCTTAAGAAAGTCTCAATTTTTAGAAAGTATGCACGATAAGCAAGGGTTCGGCTTGAGAAAGGGAATGAAATATACGGTTTTCGGTTTCCATGTACCTATTTCACCAGGATATGAGCTTTATATAATTTTTGTAAATTTTATTTTACTGAACATTAATAATAAAAATAATTGTTGAGAACTGATTATCAGGAACTGATTATCAAATTTCGTCTTAATCAGTTGCTAGAATATGACCACCATTGTTTGGACTTAATGAAAAGGGGAATCTTTCAGCCATGACAGCGACGAAAACGTTTTGTAGTTGTAAAATAAAGAGAGAACACTTTGTGCACTTCCACAGATTTAATTCTTATGACGACATGTTCCGCTAGTGATCTAGCATCATTTGGAACATTGATGCAAATGAAATAAGTCTTATACAAAAATTGGAAATGGAGGAGAATTTTAGAGAGGAGAAGGGTTTAGGGCGTAAGGAGTTTGTTGGTCGTACACCAAGTAACGCCTTCTCATATTGAATTTTGTAACTGTATCTCGTACGATACACATCGTACAGCGTGTGTTAGTTAAACAAGTGATGTCATCAAATAAGCTATTCAGATGATTTATGTTTGTAGTTTATTTAGGTACCAAAGGTAGGTATTTTTAGGTACCAAATTTTTAATCAAGAACTTTCAACCACCGTCAATGGTGTCCCGCTTTTCGAATGTTAAAATCTGGTCATCTTAGATAAGACGTATAATATATGGTTAAAAACAAAACAAAACAGCATCACAAATTAAATGTTCTATTAAAATTTTTAAGAGATTGATTGGTGAAACGTTGTTTACAATTATCTCGTCCCTTAAACTATAAAAAGTAATTGTAAACATAGGAGCATTTAAATTATCAGAAACAAGGATTAAATAGCTATTTTTATTACATTCATGCATCACTAATAATAGTAAATAATTATTCAACTTATTATCGCTTATAATCTTGAGTCTGGTAAACATTGTAGCACACTTAGACTCAGCGGTATTCTAGATGAATATAGCTGTTAGCTATTTCACCATAAAGCTTGCTTGATCTCAATTTTTCATTCTCAGGAATTCCTGCTTTAATTTTTCACCTACATTTGATATACGAAATCCGGAGAAAGGCTCAAATATAGCTTGTTTACAATTATCTCTTGTTTACAAATACGCCATTTGATCCTAAATAAATATTTTACATTTTAATGATCTATTTTATAAGTAAACAGCTCGAAAATTATTTTTCTTCATAAAATTTTCATATGCTGTACAGTAAAAGATGGTAATAAAAACCTACCGTTGCAAAGTGACTTTAATCGGATTAAACTACAAGCAAGAGTAACTGACAGAAAAAAGAAGAGGAAAATACGTGCCTAATGATTACATATAAAATATATTTATCAAATTTTTTTCCAAGTTAATAATTATCCTAAACTGATATTCGTGATTATACATGAAATACGTGTGTGGATATCATTTTGGTTATTATTCGTAATTTGTTTTTTAGATTTTTGTATTCAGTGGTTATAACACTTTAATATACGTTTATAACATAGCTCTCCTTTTGGGACACATAAAAGATAGCTTTTTTTAATAGCCATTAATAAATTAGCTTTTTTAAAATTTATATTTGAATGATAAATAAATGAAATTACTAAATATCATTTAAAAACACTCTAGTTGAATTTGAAGGTTTTACACGCAGAAGAATTTGTAGAGTTTGGCTAACATTCAGAGTGAATTATCTCCATATGTAACGTATTGTGAGATTATGTTTTGGTTTAAAATAGAGCAATTTTCTAAAAAAAAAACTTGTAAGTTAATGCACTTAACAAGAAATATATTATTTAACATTTTTTAGGCACTAGAAATTGCAGATCATGGAAGAAAAAATGAATTTACCAAAATGTTTGATTTCGAGAATTGTCATATAATTGGTGTGTCTGAAATAGAAATTTCAAATAGAGAAATCGCCAGAAGAAATTCTTGTAATTACATGACAATGCAAATGCTAGTTAATTACGTAGTAGAATCAAGAAAGTTCTAGTTCTCGCAGATCTAGTACAGGTATACAAAGAACAACGCCCAGTAAAGACAATCTTATTGTTCTATCGACAATTTTTAACAGATGAGCAACCGCAACATAGATACCAACAAATTAACACTGTCATCGTAACTTCAGAAATAATTGTAAACATATTGCTGAACACAGAGTTTCATTATAGCCATCCCCTCCTTCTTCGAATGCATCACATTGACTCAATTTAACTATTGACAAAGACATGGTATATCGCTACACGCCTCTGGATAGCGAAATAGTGCACGATTATCTTTAGTGACAAACATAGATAGAGAGATAAATGATAATTTGTCTATTGCCAGTATGCAAAAAATATATTGATACTGTCTCCCTTCTGCTGTGATTTCAGAGCGCTACACTGGCTCAAAACTTGGATTAATAATTTTTGTTGGGAGATTGGAGCAATCAGTTAAGGCAACATGACTGATTTGGTGATTGCTTATTGTACAATAACACATCAATCAATAACTCCCGACACTAACCCAGAGATGGCGCTCGTAGTAAGCCAGTAACCAAGTCTTTCTAGAGTACGAACCTTTGCTTGAAACGTGTCAAAATTTTAA
>BMAW01084345.1:955902-986307 GCA_019974015.1 Nephila pilipes | reverse complement strand
ACATGTAACAATGCAAGTTGAAATTAGTAATAAGACTACTAACAACTATTCATCGCTACTTGATAACAAACGTGCACGTTTATTACGATACTGGATCAAAAATGCTATCAACAGTATATGTGTTAGATATGTCTAGCACAACTGTCAGCATTGATTCAAATGAAGAATTTCAGTCGTTATTAACGGCCTCTCTTGTTGTTTTTTGTTGTTGTTAAAAGTCTATTAATAGCGGCGGTTTTTTTTCCTCTCTTTTTTTCGGTTTCTCATGTTGCTTATATAATCCTTGATACCTTGCTACATAAAACTTAAGACTAAGTTGAAATTGAAATTTTAATGCGCGCTCTATGTCAGAGTAAAGTAAGAAAGTAAGAAAATGTGAGTATGAAAATGTTGTTCCATACTTGTAGCAAATTTCAAGCCCTCGCGAATTAAATCTGCCGTCAATTGCTGATCTTTACCTTCGACTACGTCATAATCGACTAGAATTATTAAAATGTAAAAATGTATAAGAATTTGTAAAAAAAAGATAATGCATGACAGAAATTATGATTTTAAGAGTATATTTCTAGTTAATAACATGTTAAAAAAATTAATTTTCTAAATTAAGCGAATGTATATAATCGAAACAGGGATGTGATGGATTTCCAGTTTGGCTGGAAATCGAAATTCTGTGTTCAAGTTGAAGTACAACAAAACAAAGAAAAGAGTGATTATATCATTCAGTTATTACCTTCAACTTCAAAATACGAAGTAAACAAGCCATGGAGTAGATCAAGTCACTCATACATGTGTGGGCATAAACCTACCTTCTTCCGATTAAATTGTCAAAATTAGAATTAAAGAAAAATTTTGGGGATTCGTGCCAGAACAAAAAATTGGCGTAAAAAGGTATATTGGTGAACCATGTTATTTTAAAATCGTGTATATAAAGAATTGGGTGTATATGTATTCTTGTTATTTCTAATTAATACCATTTCGAATCACTAAACTCATTTTTACTATAGGATTTTAAATATTTAGATTAAGATATCTGTCGATGATTATATTTCTTTGGAGGTGATAAAACGATAAATTAAAATTATCGAACTAAAGAGTTGTGCCCTACAATTATTTCAGAATATTTAAGATATCTGCTATCGATAGATAAAAGAATAGATGATCTAAATACCAATAATACTTATTAATTATGTTAGGAATTTATGTAAATACTAGAGTTAAATAAAGGGCTTTCAAACCACTCTAAAAAAACGCTGAGTGCATCAAATAATCAAGAGGAAATTTTTCTGAATGGTTTTTATAAGAATAAATATTTCTATTTTTGTGTAAAGACATGGGTCTATAGAAAAATAGAGGGACTTCAATATTTTTAGAGAACCGCTATGTTTAGATGTAATAGGCCAAATTTGACTAAACCTATGACATTGCCTTCTGCCGAATGTAGAGTGCGGCAGAAATAACTCCCCAGTTTCGAAAATAAATAATAATGAAATAATAGGTGTTATTCAAAACTTTATTTCATAATTTGAAGGAACAACATTTATCATTTCGTTTTTCACGTTCACCTTCACTTCGTTTTGTAAAAAAAATCATCCAAATGTCGATTTTCACTGTCTTCTGAAGTCTCACCCGGAAGTTTCTCATTACTCTCCTTGTCATTTCTAGCGGTATTGCAACACTTTCTTGGGGGACAGTAGTTTTGAGTTCCTTGGTTGTCCGTGGTTTATTCTAGTAGACATATGATTTCAGATGCCCCCAGAGAAAATAGTCTCAGGCCATGAAATATAGTAATATCAGCCTCTCCGGAACCATTTCTTTCAGCAATGCTAGCAATATTGTGGCCGTGTGGTCTGTAGCACCATCTTTTTGGAATTTCCATGCTTGCACAGTTTCGGCTGAAAAATTACGTAACATATCCACATAATGGGCAGATGATACCGTAACAGCTTTGCTTTTCTCCTCAAAACATTATGGGTCTATAATCCCAAAATATACAACAACATACAAAACAGTAACTCAATTACTGTGGAGATGTCGTTTATTGAATTTTCTTGGATTGTTCGGAGCCCAGTAGTGAAAGCTATGTTTGTCCACGCACCCTGACAAAGGGAAGTGAGCTTCATTACTTGAGAGTTGAATAACTTCAAGTGGAATATTTTGTAAAACAACCTCAGAAGATGCATTGTGATTAGCCCAATCAGTGTCAGTAAGTTCCTGCACGACCTTCATTTTGTATGTATGGAACTTCAGGTCTAAGTGCAAATTTTTTCTTACACAACGATCAGATATCCCCTTAGCAGTAGCATACTTACCTGGTGAAAGTTGCAGAGATCGGAGAAAAAATTGTCTCGCTGATTCGAATTCCTATAGGCTGTGTTAACTTGTGGTCTTGCTTTAAGCTATATGGTCTACCAAAAGGCTTACTCTTTAAAGTCTAACATGTTTTTTGAAAATTTTGGACCTATAACAAAATGGATTTAAAATTGGGAACTATAACATTTCGATCAAATTACTGTGAAGTGATGACAGAATCTCCAATTTTGAAATACGCCTCTATCACGAAAGCACGAGACTCATCGCTGCACACTAAGATAGCTACTGAAACGGTAATACATCTGTTATTCAAAGCCTGTTCTGAGTTCATGGTGCACGATTAGCTCCAGAACAGTGATAGTGGGAAATCAGAGGTGATTTCTGCCGCACTCTGCCATAATAAAATATAACTAATGTTTTAACAATGTAGTATTGATAGCTGGAAAAATATCATAAAATAATTTGAATGTATATGTATGTAGGAATAGGAATGATGAATGCAAAATGAAAAATTTATATATTTCTTTAAAAAAAAATACTTTGTAGTCTTTCAGTATGGATAATTCTCTAAGTATATTAATCAAATGTAAGGTTAAACCAATTATATTAATTTTAAACCTTTTTCTTTTAAAATTATATTTATGTTACTAAAAAAATCCTAATAATTTATAGGAGTTTTTTTCGTTCTAAAAATTATAAAAATATGTATGCTTCACTCTGTTTAATTTTTCTATATTTTTCAGTCAGATTAAAATTTTCCATGGAAAAAATGAAAAAAAAAACCATAGTTTAAACTTATTTTTAATAGTATGGAGCAAAAACCAAAGGTGTTAGGGATGAAGCTTTTAACTGTTATATATTTTACTTCCTTTTAATATTTTAATTTAGAAAATACAATTAAAATTTTATTTTCGGTGGATTATTTCACTTACGTACCAAACTATCATAAAACATGTTAAACATAATCTTCAAAGAAATGTTTCAGTAATTCTATCTTGACTAATTAATGTTTAAATATTTTTTGATTGAAAATTGATTGAAATGAGCGGTGAACTATTAAAATAAATTGTTAATTTTACAAGAGAAAGTCAGGTTTCTTTTTCATTGTTTTTGAAAACACCAAATCTTGGTGACGCAAATAATTGCGTTAGAAATTCAAGTTATAAAGATTAATCTCATTTTTAACTTGAAACAGAGTTAGATTTTGTATTGAAAATATTTCATCAAACGCGTTTGTATGCTAAAGTTTACCAGAGGTGCATTCTTAAAAGATATTTTTTTTAAGATAAAAGCTTTTATGCATCCAGAGATCGTAATAACAAGATTCACGGAAATAAGCTAAGAGTCTCTTAGTTCTTTTTATTAAAGAAACTCGTTTGTAATTCGCAGCTGGAACGAAACGACAGAAGTAGATATCTAGTGGAGGGAAACAGAAGGTAACTAAATATAACAAAAGTAACTAAGATGTTAGAAGTAACTATATTTTTTTGGAATATCTACATCTAAATATAAAACAATCCTATCTAAATCGGTGATAATTATAAATGAAAATTAATAATATCTCCTACTCTCTGTATCAGGTAAAACAAATCTCTCCTCTCAATTTCATAGCTGTTTTTAAATCTTTCCTATTCTTATGGGTAAACTAGAAGAGTTCCATTTTATTTCAGATCTTCTGTTTACCTCTCTTTTCTTACGCCATGCGTGCACTGACTACATCTCATAGTATCCATGAACTCAAATACAGAACATCAGGAATCTCTAATAGTATATAAGAGCAAATTACAAAGCTTCTACAATAAAATAAATGACTAATCTATCGCTAAAACTCACGAAGCACATAAACAACTGTAGCTTTTCTTCTCACTTATCTTGTCTGTTATTCGTAAACCAGTAAGATTTTACAGAAAAATTTTATTATGAGATTTCATTAAAATACATCTCTTCTTGAGTTAAAAAGGACTTAATCTTTCATAATCCCATATGCATTTTGAAAAAAAAAAAGATAATCTCAGCAGAGAAAAAAAAAGCATTTTTTGTTGGTATCCAATAGAAGTTTAACTGATCGTATAAGAACTTTTGTATGATATGCAATCATCTTTATTGTTTAGAAATAAGTGATTTAAGTTTTATAGAAATATTTTGGAAATAGCAATGGCTTTTTTTCTGTTACTTTTATAAAAGAGAGAAGATGATCATTTTATAGAATGTTCTTATTCAATACTCAAAATTATAAAATAATAAGAAAAGTGAGCTTCACAATCTTTCGTTTCTAAAACTGTTATTAACTGTAAAAGAAGGAGATACGCTCACAAAAGCTGAATTAAAATTAAGAAATAACTACAAACAACGTGATGTAAGAGAAAAATATTATTACCTAAAAGTCTCAATTCTTAAGTAAATTTAAGATATTGCGGTTAATTACAAGCAATTACTTTAATTCAATATAAATATATTGAACTGCATTTACACAGAAAACGATTTAAATTATCCTTAAAGCAAATAATAATAAAAAAAACCTTTTGAATGTCTTTTAGTTATAAGACATTGAAATTATAATTACTTTTCACAAATTTCATTCCCCCATAAGCCTTTCATTAGAAAAGAATATATTTGTTAGTATTATAATAAACATACATTTTAAAATTTTCCTTTTTTCCACACTTTATCTAATTTCTTCTATAAAATATTTTGAGGTATTGATAAGTAATTCGAACCTTCGACAGCAATTGCCTTTTCGTGAAATAGGATGATAAAAAAATATGTATATTCTAAATAAAAAACGCAACAAATTTGTTTTCTCTGTCTTATTCTGAATAATTTTTTTATCAAAATTAAAACCACTTTATAGTAGGTTTAGTTTTAATTCAGTTTCTTTCAATTCTTTTTGTTTCTTCATTTCGTATCGGTCCTTCACTTGACAAAGAAAAGTAAGATACTGTTGATCAGACAAAAAATTGGCATAATTGGAATTTGTGGCTACCGTGGTAATTTTCACATAGCAACATTTATGTTTTTTTTTTGAATATTTAAAGATTTTATATATCACTAAACAACTTCAATAAATAGGTTTGAAAAAAATGTATTTCTATTCAATATGTATCAGTTTTTTTTATTAAATTTTCAAAAAGTGACCTTTTATTTGAATAAGTTATATTTACTGAATATAGATTAACATTCAAAATATTGAATTCAAACTTGTATTTTTAAAAAATCCCTTCTATCATAAAATTAAAAAAAGGCAAATCTTTTGCTATGCTTAAATTTCATTAAAAATTACAGAAAATGTTTGAAACAAATTTCACAAAAAACATCGCACTTTTATGAAATTCTTATTTTCTTCATCAGACTAACCAGTAAAATTGATATTTAAAGTAAGAAATGAATAACCAAGTGTTACAAACGAACAACTATATTTCTAAATATATATATATATATATATGTGTGTGTGTGTGTGTGTGTGTGTGTGTGTGTGTGTGTGTGTAGGATGTATACATTTTGAGACGCCTTTCTACACTAGAGGGCACCACAAACTTAATCGCTACTTTATGACCTCATTCCCAGGGGCTCACGCGAGTTTCCTCAGAGGCAAGGTTGCGGCCATCATGGAAAGACGTGAAATCAGATAGGTCCTTAATATGTATGTCCAGTAGATTTATTTTAATTTTGTGGATTCTTTACAATAATATATTGCTTAATTAAAAGTCATCTTTTAAAAATCGACCTCTTCATTGAATCCAGAAAAAATCTAGACAACATAAAAAAGGAGCCATGTATTCTCTTTCTGTAGTTAGGATTCTACAGAGTAAAAATTGAGAGAGAGATTGATGGAAAAGTAATTAATCAATCAAAATTTAGCACGCCTTGCCGTCTCACTGAATCAGTACCATCCCTGTTGAATATCTTGCAGTACCCTTGTTTTGGAACAATTTTTGGAGAAGTGCTCTCCCCCTTCCCCGGCACTTGGATTTTGTTTTCTAAAGAAGTGCTCCCGGCACGATAAATTACGTGACAGATTCTGAAGTCTCATTCTGTTCATCTTGGAAGATCCACCCCGATCTGGAGCCACCCTGGTCATAAGAAAATTGAATCGTTGTTGATAAGAATCACCCTGATTTAATCATCGAAGCTCCCTCTTGTTGAAAATAATTCTGCATTCTTCATATCGAAAAGATCATCCTGATTTTTGAAGAGCCATTTTGGATATTTAGTAATGTTTTGTGGTTAATTATGATTTATTTATATTTTGTGATAATTTACCGTTAAGTGGGCCTTTGAAAGACAGAGCCTGAAGATATCACATGAAAACTTTATCACATGAAGATACTTTGAAGACATGAAGATATCAGTCTGTATTTGATATTATTTGAGCACCAAGCTAGTATGATATCCTTATCAAAGGCGTTTTATGTTGCGCATCTGTTGGATCTACTCCCAATAGAAATAACACAATCAATTGCTCGAGAGCTTGAAGAAAAAGCAAAAGATTATGTTTATGAAGATATTGTTATTACTCAAAAGATTCACATTAACTTCAGAGAAATATAAGCAGTTGTTTGTCACCCACTAGAAAAGTGCTGAAAATACGTGGCGTAATTTCTACCAAGAAATACAAACATTCTTTAAGGAATGGATTAAGGGACTTAACGACAAAACCTTTGACCTGTTGCTACATCTGATAATAGCTGATCAAATTAAAAAAAGAATATCACTTAGACGAATGGTCAAGTATCAAATCGCCAGAGGAGCTAACCGAGAAACTCGAGGAATTTAAAGATGTCCGGAGGATATTGATGCCAAAAACATATCCCTCACTATTTTTTCAAAAACAAGAAGCCAGATTACCGAATAAATTCATTAATTTCAGAAGATGTGAAAATCGCTAAAGGTGAACTGAAACTTTCAAACCTGAATGAAAATTCTCTGAAACTCATCCGAGTATAGATATTGAAAGACGAACACTTAGAAAATGTTTCAATTGTCATTCTCCTACCTATTGAAGCTACAATTGTGCTAAAGTCGAGAAAGATTCCACTCTTATAGATACTGGTATTTCAGTTAGTCTCATTTATGAAAACGTAAGATCAAAGATTGTATATATCAACAGAAGTTTTCTAAGAAATGTATTGTCCTACCTGGAATAGATGAATCTCAAGTGTTGACGAAAGGTTCTTTTCAACATGATTTCATCATAGATGACCATTCTTCTTTAATATGGTCTGTTGTTCCGACTGAGCGTCTTAACTACAAAGTTGTCATTGGCGCCGACATTTTTAAATAAGCTTCTTTAAATTTCATCCAAAATGCTGTTTGTTCCACAAACATGAGGAAAAAACATGGCTAAGGCAAATATCAGAATTACATCTTGAAGATGAGTTACATTTGAATCACATCTTCGACAGAGACATAAATAATAGATTCAAAAGAATAATTTTCTCTTACAAACCTGAGATGACCGAAACCACAGATGTTTCAATGAGACTAATTTTGCAAAATGATTTACCAGTCTTCGAATCAACTCATTGTTTGCCATTTGTAGAGAAGCAAAATGTGAACAAACATGTTGAAGTGTGGCTTGAACAAGGAATCATCAGACCTATTTCATCCGAATATACTATTCCAGTAGTAGTCGTGAAGAGGAAAAACTGAGATTCCAGACTTTGTGTCGACTACCGCAAACTAAACCACAAACTTGTCAAAGATAGATTTCCAGTACCTTTAATAAATGATGTACTCGAGAGAATACAAGATTCAAAAGTGTATACAACCTTGGATTTGAAAAATGGATTTTTCCATGTCAAAGTGAATAAGGACTATTGGAAATTCACTTCATTTATTGTTCCTGATGGACAATATGAATTTAACGAAGTACTATTTGGATTAAATACTAGTCCCAGTGTTTTTCAAAGATATGTTTACAATATATTTCGAAATTTGATGAATGCAGGCGTAGTAATAATTTACACGGACAATTTAATAATTTCATCCACAGATGAAAATGAAGGTTTGAAAAAACGTAGAAACGTTCTTGAAGTTGCATCCTAATACCGTCTTGAAAGCCAATTCAAAAAGTGCCAGTTTCGAAAAGGAAAAGTAGAATTTCTAGGACATATTGTTGAAAACGGTACTATATGTCCTTTACTTGCTAAAATACTCGCAGTAAGAAATTTTCCTAAACCAACCACAGTTAAAGAAGTTTAAAGTGACTGGTGACTTTCGAAAATTTACACCTGAAAATTCCAAAATCGCAAAACCACTTAGTGATCTACTAAGAAAAGCGAATCACTTTAATTTTGGTCAATCTCAAATGGAAACTTTTGAAAAACTCAAAGATATTTTGATAAACAGTCTAGTTCAGATTATTTTCAAACAAAGAAAATGAATTGAATTGCATACTGATGCAAGCCAACAGGGTTATGGTGCTTTGCTGCTCCAAGAAGCAGAAGATGAAAGTTGCATCCTGACTACTACATGTCTAAGAAAATAAGCCACGTGGTAGAAATATACAATAGTTATGAGCTAAAATTTCTTGCTATTGTAGTAGCTCTGCAGAAACTGCGTGTTTACTTATTAGGTAACAAATTCAAGACAGAGATACAATTCCAAAAACCCATGAGCAAGAAAGACCTAGTTACCCACATTGCTAGATGAGTATTGCTCGAAGAATTTGAATATGAAGTAATACACCGATCAGGTCAGAAGATGAAGCACGTGGACGCTTTGAGCAATAGCCAGTCATGATGATTGGGGATGATATATTGACCACCATATTGAAGAAACCACTGTCGGAAGATGAAAATATTAGCGCGTTTAAGACACTTCTAAGTAGCGAGGCATCGCAGGATTTTTTAGAAAAAAATTGGATACTATACAAATTCGTAAATGGACGTAAACTCATAGTTGCCCCTAGTGGTATGCAGACTGATTTATTTAAACTAGTTGATAAAAAAAAGTTCACTTATCAGCTGCAAAAGCTGAAGAAGTGGCCAAACCAGAATTTGCTATTCGAAATTTAACAAAACTTACTTACGCAATATATAATAGTTTATTGTGTACCTTGCATTCTGCCCAATAGAAAATCAGGAAAAAAGAAAGGATTTCTAAATCCGATACATAAAGATGAGTCACCTCCAAATACTTATCATGTCAATTTTATTGGCCCATTTCCATCAAATAATAAAAACTATCAGCACATTCTGAAGATAGTTGATGCTTTTACGAAATTCATTTGGTTATATCCAGTAAAAACTGTATCCGCAGAAGAAGCTATACGTACAACAAAATACATTAGGCAAACCCAAACGAATAATAACCGATCGAGGATCTGCACTTATATCAAAACCCTTTTGTGACTATTGTGCAGAACATCTACAAATAACCACTGGAGTTCCACAAGGTAACATTAAGGTGAAAGAATCCACCACATTCTTTTCCTGTTGTTGACTAATGATGCATCAAAATGGTATCGATATGTAGACCAACTTCAAGGAATCCTGAACAGTACTACCCAGTAGTAGAACTAAGTGGACACCATTTGAACAACTAACAGGCGTTCAGATGAGAAATAAAGAAGACATAAAGATTAGAGACCTACTAATGGAGAAGCTAAAAGAAGAATACCTAGATCAATCCGTCAAGATGCGAAACGAAATATTTTAAAGATTCACTCTGAGAACCAAAGAACATATAATAAGAAGAGAAAAAAGGCTCCCCATTTCCAGATTGATGATTTAGCAGCGGTCCATCGTACACAATTTAGTTTAGACCTCAAACTTAGACCTAAGTTTTTTGGACCATATCGAGTTGCTAAAATTAAGTAAAGAGATAGATATGTGAAAGAGAAAGTAGGCGATTACGCAGGCTCAAATGTAAAAATCACCTCTGCTGATGTAATGAAAAACTTCTCCTTTAGGTAGATAAAATCGAATAAACTTATGTTCTCAAAAGCATATCCTTTTTGACTTTTTTAAAGTTTTTTTTTTAATGTTTACATTTCATAGATATATAAATGTAAACTTGTGTTCGATCAGATTGCATGATGATCATCAAATGTAGCCGAGGTAATCGAAGCTCAGGAGTGACCTAGCTGTAGGATGTATACATTTTGAGACGCCGTCCAAAACTAGAGGGCTCCATGAACTTGATTTCTATTTCGTGACCTCATTCCAAGTGACTCACATGAGTGTCCTCAGAGGAAAGGTTGCGGCTATCATGGAAAGATGTGAAATCAGATAGACACTTAATATGTATGTCCAGTAGTTTTATTTTAAATTTATAAATACTGCACAAAATTATATAATTTAAATAAATGTCATCTTTTAAAAATTCGCCGCTTCATTGAATCCAGAAAACCCTCAGCAACATAAAAAAACGAACCATATACTCCATTTCTGAAACTAGGATTCCATATATATATATATAAAATATTAAAGTTTGTTCGAATATTAGTAAAACATTTTGAATCCATGGCCAAAATGAACAGTCCTTTTTTCATAATAAGATTATTTATTCATTTTAGCAAACAGATAAAGATCTACGTTTAGATGAACTTTGGCTGGCTTCGGCCACCAAGTTCGAAGCGAAAGACCATATGAAGAATGCAGAAAAGCAATACAGCATAGGATAGTTCTTTTTCTCTTTTCCACAAGTTATATAGTTGGGATTTTTCGGAACCATTTTGTTGTGGGATAGGATCTCCAAGTCCTAGGTGTAGGGATTCTCAGGGATTTCCGATTTTGAGAGAGAGTCTAGTAGGGATTATTTCTGAGAGATTTACGATCATGGGAAAATGGATTAAGTAAATTTTATGAGCTCGCGATCTTTTAAATAAGAGGATAATTTGGAATTGGACCAGGAAATAAAAATGATATCTTTACTAATGATTTGGGGGGGGGGAGATAATGGGATAGAATAGAATATTAAATTATTATAAAGACAAATTATTAAATTGAAGTTAAATCATTACACACAAAACACATACACACGCATATATATCATAAAAATTTACATTGTTTAGATAAATATAAATAGGCCTTATAATTTTTCAAAATATTTATAAATCTGATGCTGTAACAAAATGCTGTTTTTATCCTCCATACTCAAATGTAATTCAAACTAATAATAGTAAAATTGAGACATAGTATTTATATTTTAAGCTAGAAATTATTGATTAAAAATGAAGTAATATTTATAATTATAAGCACGTTCGTGTTAATCAAGTACTTTTCTGTAATACCAATAACGCTATTACCGGCGGAGCTGCATTCCATGATGTGAGAGGAAACAGCTTGCATCTATAAACAGTATTTACGTTGTCCTTAATTATTCTTAGCCCGGATACAATTGTTAGTATGGATCGGTTTTTTTTACGGGGGGATAAACACATTTTAAAATTGTAAAGGAGCTAACATATTTTATTTCGGTAATAGGAAGTCAAGTTTCATTAAGGAAAAGTGTCAAAGAGATAATATATTTTTTTTCATATTTGCTAGGTATCTTTGGAGATAGGGCCAATAATGTTTCATTCTGTATAACTGATGAAGAAATGAAATGTTAAATAAAATTAAAAAACATGGTTTTAAAACTGTATCAACTAATACCGTAGCAATGTCTGAAATAATTTAGTTCCAAACAAAGATATCCGAATGAATCGAATATCCAGTTCTCCATCAGAGTTTCAGCTATGTTTGAGAATTATTGTAAATTGGGGGAACTTTCAGAATTTAAATCATCATGCGATTTCATAGCTACGATAAGCTCTTTCATTTTTTGATTAAGAAACCTCTACACATATTTGTGTAAGACAATGAGAAATATAGTTGAGACATCCTGATTTAGATCAAGAATATGATCACTTTGTAGCATTGCGATTTAGAATACCTTTGAACGACTGAAAAAATTCCTCGCCGAAAGATTACGAGCGACTAACAGAGATTAAAAGAGGTCATATCATGGGATTGAAAGAGGCAGGTAGGGAAAACGGAGAATCGCTCGTCAGATGGTTCGAAGCGATGCGGTGATTAGGAGATGCGGGCAAGAATGAATGGACAGTGACAGATTTCAGCGTCATGATAGTAGCGGTGAATCTAGGGCCACAGCAGATCGGAAGGACAGAGTGATTGTCAGATGAGTTGCCATAGCGCTTGATTTATCGTTATCAATCATTAGACGTGTGATCCGCACACTGGTGTCCACCATTAGCATTCAGAGACGGCTGATAGGACGAAATCTAAGCTAGCGCCGACCTCTAAGCCACTTTGCCACTCACGCATGCACACTGTCAAGTCAGATTACAGTAGTGATTGGCTCGATCAGGTTGGAATGATGCTGACTGTGAACATATAGCGCTTAGTGACGAATCCCGCTTCCAACTGAGTGCTGACGATCATCGAAGACGTATCTGGAGACGCCCAGGGTAGAGTGCCGATCCTATTTTCAGTATTGCCTGCCATAGACCCTCAGCCAAGAGTTATGGTCTGGGATGTCATTTCCCTTGATAGCCGGACCCGTTTGGTCGTCATTAGAGGCACACTTACAGCACAGTGGTACGTCGACGATATTCTCAGACCTGTTTTGCTACCTTTCCTTTTACAGTATCCAGGCCTTATTTTTCAGCAAGATAATGCCAGACCCCATACGGCACGTGTTCTGTGAATTGTCTTACAGCTTGTCAAAAACTTCCTTGGCCAACAAGATCTCTCTCCAATCTAGCATGTCTGAGATATGATGGGAAGGTGACAGCATATACCAAGGAAAGTTGAGAACCTAGCCCGACAATTGAAGAAAATTTGCAAGAAATACCTCAGGAGACCATTAGGGACCTTCATCGATTTTTGTCACTTAATGTGGCGGCTTGCGTTCAGGCTAGAGGTGAGTCAACACCTTATTGAGCACGTTATTTTGTAACTATATAACTCTAAAGTAAATCAATTAATTTTTCAGAAATTTTAATCAGTTTCTGTTCTGTACATAATTAATTTTCTTACACACCAATTTTTGTCTCCCTCACACAACTTCTTCTGAGTTTTTTATTGTTGTAGAGCAAATATATATATATATATATGTGTGTGTGTTCCTTTTTCAATATATAATGAAAAAAGAACTAAGTTAAATTCCACATTCAATATGATTACCACGTTGTTTGGATTGATATATTTTTTGATGGAAACATTTAAAAATATATTTCAAAAAATCAGAAATAGATGCTTTTCGGGACTATTTCCAAAAAAAAAAATCGAACTAATAAATGTATACACCTGAAATAAAATCTGTTTTATGAAAACTTGTATAACTCATATAGTGCATGATCCTGAACCTAGATCGTTTTGGCTCAGAAAGAACTCCAAAAATTGTTTCAAGATTAAATTTTTAAGATATCCAAGGGTAATACCGATAAAAATTGCTTTGAGATCCACACCAATTGTTTATTACCTAAAGCTACGATCAACTAAATTTCGAGCATCAGGACCTTTCCATCCTTGAGGTAAGTTGTCTACCCATACAATATTTCTTTTATTATTATGTTTATTCTATGAATTCTAGACTTGCTGCACTTTTTTTTTCAGTAAAAAAGATAAAAGAGTTTAGTCACGAAGACAGATTAACAGAATACTTCATGACCCATTACGTCTGAATATGTTAATTTGTTTTTCAATTTTTTTATGATTATTTACATTCTTCTTTCTGGTGATTAACTAGCACTTTGAGGATTCATTAATGCAAAAAATATTAAAAGGAGGGTTCGAAAAGTACCCGTTTTGACCACCTACCGGTACATATCGAAAAGTACCGGCAATAAACATGATCTATGCTATTTGATAAAAAGCGACCTTATTTTGTTGATTTATTGATTTCGAATATATTGTATTTCAATCTATATTACTTCATTTATCTATTTTTATATTAATATTATCTGATAATTTAGTTTTAGTGTTTAATTTTTAAGTTTGCTATTGCGTTAGGCTTAGTAATTAATTAGTGTTTAGTTTTGGCGATGTTCTAATCCTTTTATCTGGCGAGAAAATGACGGTAGTTAACCCTGTTTGAAAGTTTATCTTTTCAGATTGCTGGAAGGCGGATCCCATCCAAGAAGAGAAGCCGATGCATTTGGGGGAAGAGGAATTTCCCCACCCTCCCTGAGGTACTTCCACCTTTTTATCCTAACTGTCCACCACGAAAGATGAGGTCCCTGGTCTCCAAGGTAATTGAACCTACTGTTTCAACCAACCAATTCCTGAATATGAGGGCTCTCGTGCCCAAGCTAAGGACACCACAGCCTCCCAAGGAGACTGTGATGTCTTTTATTTTTTTTCTGTTGTTTCTCTATTTACTTCTCTTTTTTTCTGTTGCTTCTTTCTTCTTTTGATGCATAATAATAGTATATATGTTATTATTAACCCATTAACAACCACTCTTTGGCTAATCGTCTACGCGGGGCAGGATGTGTGTGTCACTAGCCCTACTTATCGTTAGGGAGATTCTGAAGCTCGTGGAATGGTGTCATGGTGAATGACAGTTTCAACCTCAGAGTACGAAAACTGCCTACATAAAGATTAAATGTATCGTCGATGCTTTCTAATCTCTTCCCCCGTGTATAGCTTTCATGTATCATGTTTACTTGTTTCAACGGGGACACCAGAGAGAGGATAATGACTGAATAATTGAAAGCTGCAAAGAACAGGTGTCTGATTGATTACTGAATAGTGTATTCTCGATACATTAGATGAACTTGTTTGAAAATACAACCTATTCTTTTGATCTCCACCCTAATTGTAAGCTCTCAATAGTTATCACGTAGGGTTTCAATACTAATGTAGCAGAAAGATAACATTTATAGAACGGAATTATTACAGTAAAAGGGAGCTCCAAAAATTCGCTAACAAAACTTAAAAACACTTATTGTCGTTAACGGACCGCTTTATTTTCTGTAGCAAGAAAAAATTATTATTTTATATAATATGCTAAAGTCTTCACAACACGTTACGTTTCCAGAAACAGAGACACAATATTTGAAGGAAAAAATATTGCACAAGTTTTCGACATAGAATGTTAGCAATGAGTGAAATGTTTTGGATTGAAAGAAAAAACTATTACGCTTCCGGTATATAATGAGAACACTGAGGGAAAATGTCTTGTATTGAATGCAATATTTAATTATATTTTAACTAATTAAAAAATTATTTCCACAAAATTAATAACTGTCAACTGTTTTATCTTTTGTAAAATGGTTTTTCTTGCTGAATGGGAAAAAAGCCTTGTTTGTCATTGCTGCCGCAATGTACATAAAGACGTTACCTCTCTAACATGGCTGCATTTACAGAAAATAATAACTATTATTCAAGATTATGATAAAAATTACTGACGATGGGATAAAAGTTCTTTTTAAAAGAGAGAAAAAAAAGATTATGAAATCGGAGAAAGGAAGAGTTAGAAGAAAGAAATACCTTTACGCTTATATTTAAATTTTCATTTAGATGTTATTTGGTTTAGTCGGTTGATTTTCTTAACGTTACACTAGAAGCACCACGAGAGCCATTAACGAAAAACCTCTTAATGACGAGAACGATGCTTGAGCTGTCATTTCCCTCTATTAATTTCCACACCATACCATCAGATTATTTTCAGGTTTGATATAAATTTTACTTATCAAGCATTTTTCTCTATTAGAAAATCTAATAAAACAAATTTAGAGCCTGGTAACAATGCAGTTCTAATTCTTTCCCCTAAAATGTTAGTCAATAGAAATCTTTCGGAAAAGAACATTGTGCAGCATTGCAATCATCACGATTTTCTTTGTTTGAATTATTTAATAAAATAGTTATCATTCATGAATTAGTTCCCAAACTCAAAATTATCTTGGCATGTGAAAACGAATTTTTCTATCAATCCAACAACAAAGACTTTCGTCTTCCTCGCAGAACAGTTCAAATTATATACTTCATTGAAATTCAAAATATATACTTCAGTTATATACTTTCAATTTCAAATAAATTTATCTTACAATGGATACCGTCTTCTCCTACATACAAGAATTCTAAAGTACGTTCAGAAGATCTGTCGTTCTTAATGAATCATCTCTCAGATATCATATTGATATCTGAGAGATGATTATACATTACGTATATTGATTATACATTCACAAAATTAAATAACTGCATCCAGATAGTAATAGATGTCTCCAAACCAACCAATTAAACATTAGATTGAATTGTAAACTCCAAGAAATGTAAAACACCGAATTGATTTAATCAGACGCATCCAGCTTTCCTATCGAATCACTAGCCATAATGGCCGTTTTCAAGAAGTAGGTCATAGAAGCAGAAAACTATTAATTCTTATTGTTAGCTTATCGATTTCTGAAAGCACTCAACATATTAAGAAGATATTAAATGAATTAATTTTTAATTTAAATCTTATTCTATGCTATAGTCTTCATAATGTCAAATCGATAACAGTGTTTTGGATTCCGGGTTACAAAAGTATCCGTATTAAAGAGGAGTTAACATTCGCTAAACCTGCATCACTCCTTGGACCTTAATAACTTGAGTAACAGCAATCTTATATCAAAAGACAGTATAACAAAATGAGAAATGGACATAAAGCAAAAGATGGATGGATTTGATCTTCATACCGGTTTTTTAGAATTAGAACAATTGATCTATTGAGATGAGAATTACAAATGTCATAAAAAATTAGCAAAAAAAGTTATCATTCAAATGATTAATGTTTCAACTTTAAGGAAATATATTTTCTGTTGTTTTTTTTCAGTTTGCATATTATTGAACAATGGTGAAACAGAAACTTTAGAATACAAATATAAAGAGAAGATTTAATTTTTTACGTTAATAGTTAGAGTCGATTTGAATGGTCTGAAGAAAAACATTGATATCTACTAATTTATTTTGAACCTTATAAATTCATTTAATTTTCGTTTCCTTTTAAGTTCTAAATATTATTAGGGAGAGGATGGCAAGAAAAACAATCCATTCACAATTCAAAGCAGATCTCTAATTAAATGGGTAATTGGAATACGAAAAATATTCCGAAATATATATATTATGTTTGTGAGTGTATGTATTGAGCTCTACGTTTCGACCACGTAAATATTGGTCAGTGAGTTAGATCATTTAAATAGTTTTAATTTGGAACTCTTACTCTTTTCTTAATCACCCATTCAACTGTAGTGCAAAAGAATACTTGAATTTAACTAATAAGTTAATAAACCAAAAATAACTGAAGCGTTCTTAAAATAATCATTGCCTAGGTTGATAAGAATTGAATTATTAAAAATTATAGAACGAGGAACTAGATATAATTAAAAAGTTTGTAACTATGCAACCTAATCGTTTCAGAAAGAAAAAATTTTAATTTCGGAAAAAATGTTGTTTTAAATTGGAAAGAAAATATGTATCTGCTCCAAACAATTTCACAAATTTTAGACAGGATCATATTATATAACAGTTTCATAAAATGAGATTCATGAAGTTATTTTTCTATTCAGTGTTTTTATTATACTTCAGAAAAACGATGGAATGTTAATAAATAATTCACATGCTTGTCTTAAAAATATTTTAATCTTATAATTGTTTATTATTTGTTCGTATCACTATTCTGGCTTCCTATTCCAGACGGCTCTAAGAATTGTTTATTACAGTCAATAGGCCTCTTAATTTTCAGCTGATATCTGATGGCAAAGTCGTAACCTGAATTGGCACCCTACTTTAAAACACCCACTCTTGGTTAACGTGAAGATCTTCAGCCATGGCTGTTTTAATGCGTGATAACGCTTAGCGTAAACATAGACTATATTTTAAATAATGTTGAATCCGGTACGCATGAGATGTGTGTCAGCTACTCTAATACTTATCTGCAGATATATGCATTCGATTACCTTAAATGTATAATTGATTCATTTAAATAATAATTTTAAATTTTCAAATATAACTGGCAACTATAATTACTCATTTAAATTTCATTTTTAAAAACTTCAACTTTCACTTCTGATTGCTTCATTCCGATTGGTTAAAATTCATGGAATACGACTGTTTAAAGCAAATTCTTCCTTTTCATGTGAGATTTCACAGCGACTGAACGTGCATTATTCCTGCTCTGTGCTATTTGATAAAAAGCGACCTTATTTTGTTGATTTATTGACTTTGAATATATTGTATTTCTATCTATATTTCTTCATTTATCTATTTTGATATTAATATTACCTGATAATTTAGTTTTAATGTTAAGTTTTTAAGATTTCTGTAGCTTTAGGCTTAATATATAGAGTTTAGTTTTGGCGATATTCTTATTCGTTCATTTGGCGAGAAAATGACGGTAGTTAACCGTGTTTGTGAGTTTATCCTTTCAGATTGCTGGAAGACGGATCCCATCCAAGAAGAGGAGCCGATGGATTGGTAGGATGTCCCTACCCTCCTTAAGGTACTTCCACCTTTTTATCCTAACCGTCCACCACGAAAGATGAGGTCTCTGGTCTCCAAGGTAAGTGAACCTCCTGTTTCAGCCAACCGATTCCCGAACATGAGGGCTCTCGTGCCAAAGGTAAGAAAACCACAGACTCCCAAGGTGACTATGATGTTTTTTATTTTTTCTGTTGTTTCTCCCTTTACTTCTTTTGTTGCTTCTTTCTTCTTTTGATGCATAATAATAATATATATGTTATTATTTATCCTTAGCTTTGGTGGTGTTTTCTTTTGTGACGGTGGAATAATGGCGACGAAACTTATTACTGACTTTCATATTTAAAATTAACATTTTTTTTATCAAAATTGGTGATTTTTATGCTCAAATAATTACTAATATTATCGTTTAAAATTAAATTAAGTGTTAACTAAAGTATTTCATTAAATAAATTTTCCTTTGGTATATATATGTACTGAAAATATTTTAAGTGAATGAACGTAGGTTTTTGGCGCAGTTCACATATTAGATTTAACAAAAATTCAATAAAAAAAATTGAAATTATTTATTCGGAAAGAAAAAGATATGTATTATAATGGGTAATATGTTAACATAATCATAATGCTAGCATTTCATCATATATTTCCTTAAGCCAGTACGTTAAAGAATTTCTTTGCATCACTTCATCAATACTTTCTTTTAAATTTTCAGGTGGAATGCAATTTCACCCAACATCTTTGATGACGAGATTTTTATGGCGATATTTCACCTCAGGCTGCTATCCTTATTTCTTATTCCTTCTCATAGACGGTTAAAGACTCGGCAACAATTGTGACTTTCAAAAATTTCGGCAAATTATCAAACAACGCTGAATAATTCGGTTGAATTGAATTTTCACTACTTTTAATACTACTATTGATTGTCAATATCTTATTAAACTTGTATATTTTATTGTATTATTTATCAAAATACCTCCACTAATATTGAGTGTGTTCTTCGAAAGAATTAAGAAAAGTCTATTTATAATTTAAATATGTTTCATAAAGGAAAAATTCTTTTAATATTGAAGCGCTGATGTAGGATTAACATAATTTTGACGAATAGGCTCTTTATATGTAATTTCGTGCATGTCGAACATAGCGTATGATTTAGCGACGGAAACAAATGAGTTTTTCATTCTGGGATTGGTGAAATATAGCTTAGCCACAAAACTTGGCGCCATTTTAAAAAATTACCTAAATGACGACATTTTGCGAGTTTTGTCACACATAATGGATATGTTGAGCCCCGAAATTCCCACAGTTATCAATTTATCGCAAAAGTCTACTATCGCTAAGTGAAAGCATTAAGGTAAATTTTTCATTGTGAAATTTGAAACCATCGCCAAAAAAACGCCAATCTGGACGTATAGCTCCTAGGTTCCACTTCCGTTTACGTCTGAATAATAATACTTCAATTAACATTATAAATATTTATTAATTTTACTTGTATCGCCTTCATTGGGTTTGAGGGAAAAGTATATCTCTTAATCGTATACAACATGAATATGAAAATTTACGATTGTGGATTTAAAGGAAAGAAATTATTATAGAGATGGTGTTAATTTTTTCACCATGTTTTGTGTAAATCGAATTAAAAGTGGATGTTATTTACTTAAGTGTTCTTTTTCTAATTATTTAGCTGAATTTGCTATTATTTCCTTCAATTGTTTGATTTTTATTTCTCTGTTTGGTGCTTAGTTTTTATTGGCATATTTTAATATTTTTTCTTGCAAAATATTTATTTGTATATACATAATTATTTTGTTTTTGGAAAAAAATTTTTACCAATACATTTTAGAAGTATTATCGTCTTCTTAAATGTTCCTTATTGTATTTTGAAAATCTTTTACAAGGGATGATATTACTACATTTCAAAAATATTTAAAAAAAATTTGTTTAGTTCAGTTATTTAATATTAATGCTTGTACATTTTCCTTAAAAAGGTTTTATAAATTTTGAAATACTTCTTTTAAATTAATATAACATTCTTTTTTATTTCAGATAATTCGCAACTTTACTCATCAATGAATTTTGATTTTTTTTATGCTTTCAAATAACATTTTTTATACAGATTACTTTATGGAGGAAAGGGGGTGTTTCCTTACACCCCCGGGGTTGCCCTGTGGGCAACCTTCGAGGGACCGAAGTAGCCGACCTCCAAGTGGTGTTCCTCGGGCAACGCTGTACTTTGAACTGATGACAGCGGCAAACGGGCTACGAAAAGAGAGCTAATATTAAGGATAAGTATTGATACTTATCCTTAGTATTTGTTTACTATGAACCACAATCCAACTGCTGCGTAATAACGCTGCGAAAAAGATATGATATAGCTTCTCCTACCTCCCCCACTCCATGAGTGATTTTCGGATTATTCTTTGGTATTTTGCTGACAGAAATCGCCCTGACGTAGCTTTAACATGAATACGATATCACAGTTTTGAAATGGTAATACTGATACGTAGTTCCCAAGATAATGCAAAAAATGGGTTTAAAGATGAATTTACTCGTAAAAGACTCGTAGAGTTTGCACGTTTAATGCTTTGAAGGTGTGTTGCATTATCAGGAGAAAAAGGTTATTTTTCTCTCTTTGTTTCTAGCTCTCATTTCTCCTGGAGCCTCAATTAAATAAGAAGTCACAAAAATTTAGACACGGCATCACTTGCACATACTTAAACGGACACGTTCACATGGCATGTTACGCTAGCGAATCACACATCAAACAGTTACACTAATTTGTTTGAGCAATGAAAATTGATCGTTACAATAAAATCTGGGTAAACCTGATAGTCAAGGTCAAAAACGTTGAAATCCACACGAAAAAATTAGTTTGGGGCCGGATTATAGAACCGCCGAGCCATTGAATTACGAATTAAAGAATGGTTACTGTATAAAGGGTACTAGGAAAGTCTTGCATTATGATACAGCAAAGAGTTGCAAGAGGCTGCTTGTTGGTGTGTGCTGAGACATGTTCAAACTCATATAGAAGTGCGTACATTAACTGTGGACTCAGGGTTTCATCATCAGTGATAATTAGAAGCGAATGGTCTGGCATCATGGTCACGAAATGAGATACGGGCAGCTTTGCAATACTTCCCACGTGGTTTAAACGTAGACCAGTGTTTAGAAAAAATGTCTCTTTCATTATGTAATCATTGTTCACATAGTATGACTATATTCAGGTGATACAGACAATTCCAAAGATAAAGTTTCATTCTGTAGAACGTTAATGGTGGGAAAGCCTCGAATATCAATTACGGAGAAAAATGTTTAAGTTGTGAAGAAAGTTTTTGATTAAGATAGACGAACGACTTATAGCAGATAGATGATGCCTTATGTCTAAATGTATTAGCAATTCCTTCAATCCTGCCAGATCATTTGCACACGAATACGCTTGTTATCTCTGGTTGCCTCATAGTGCTGATGAAACGACGCTTGATTTTGTGCCGGGAAATGCTAAAATGTTAAGGGATAATCTTGGTAATAGAAGAATACTGTGACAGGTGAAAGAAAAATTAGTTCCTGCATTTTTAAAATCATGTGGAATTGAAGAGCCATATGTGAATTTGTTCATAAAAAAGACAGTCGCAATTAAGTTTTACACTGAAAAGTAGTTGTCCATAGTCATCAGTTCTTTGAAAATCTTGTGGCCTAATTCAACAATGGACACCTGGTTTCTCCATCGTTTTAATACTCCAGCTCATCGCGTCAAATCCTACACTGAATATCTAACGACTACAAACTGAAATTTCTTGAGTACCCTCTTTACAGTCCCGACTATGCTTCTTTCGACATTGTACTGTTCCCGCAAAAGAAAATGAAGAAGTAAAGGATACAATTTTCCATTGATGAGGCCCTAATGAAGCCTCGGATAAACGAGTGGTCTTTATTCCCTATTGAGAGAGTTGTTTTAAGCATTGGTTTCGAACAATGGATATGTGTATTGAATGCGGCTGAAATAACTTTAAAAAATTTAAATAACTAAACTCGTATTGCAAAATTCTCCCAATACCCTTTATATTCAGTTTTTTAACCTATACGTACTTGCATTCTGAACACTATCACTAACAGCTGCTACAAAAATTTTAACCCACAAAATATTATCTACAAAGCTGAACTTTTAGAGAAGACTAAAAGTCTTACATCTTACATAATCCTGGCGAACTATGATAAAGTGAATAAGCCTTGACATATCCGCCAAAGAAATATTTTCATATTCATTCATTTTAAGTTTTGAAAAGCGACAAAAGAAATAATACCTGCTGAACAAACAGGATAAGAAATATCAATCATTTCTTAAAATATACACGTTTTGGAGACTGAATTTTTCATCCTTAAATCTGCGATCATATCGGAATAAAATACCATGTTAGTAGTCTGTATGAGCTTTAAGTGAATATATAAATAATTTTCTGATTTCTATCATTTTACTTTTGTGTTCGTTTATCTGACTTCTATTTTCATATATTAAGAAAGTCATCATATGCAAATGATTAGAATGAATTGCTATTTTTAAAAAGTATGTATTTTGGATTTTCTTTTCTAGTCTACAAAAAATACTATAAAAAATACTAATACTAAGTAAAACATAGTGTATATACATTTCTCTGAGTATATAACATTATTATTGTTATTAAGTTATATTATTATTTATTTATCCATGTTATTTATGAACTTTAAAAATTACACTCTTAATTTTTTAAGCTTTTTTCTCTTTGTTTGCAGACAGCATTCATATCTTTATATAACACATTTAAAAAGATTTATAGAAAAGAGGGAAATATTTTTGACTTTGATTATTATTTCTCTTGATGTTAAGTAAACTCTTCTCATTATGTTATATTATACTTCTTTCTGGTTGAAAATTTATAAAATACTCGATTATTACCAAAAATTTCTATATTTATTTAATTTTAATCATATATTGTTATTTAAATAATGAAATGCTAGAAAGTCCTTTTAAGCAAATGTACTTTACTAATTGAAAAATTAAAAATAAACTTTTTTCTTGCATTTTCTGCATGTGATTAAAAGGTCTGATAACATGAAATTAATATGTAATTATTACGTAAAGATTATGATAAAAATTGGAAGTTGACAATAAAGAGCCTTAAAAGAAAATGGTTACTTATGTAGGGTGAACCAAATTGCAATAAGGTTATAAACCAACATTTTTGTATAAATTCGGCCACAAAACAAATCCTTTTAAAAATTACTTCAAGAAACTTTTCTTTTATATATGTATTGAAATATAAACTTACATACAATTTAATAGTTAAAGACAATTGGATTTTATTTTCATCTCTTCTCTCATGGCTTCACGCTTAAATCTTTTAACAGTAAGCACCACGATTGGCATTGAAAAGCTAGGATAAGAAAACTTGGCTTTATGAATTAAATTATAATTAAGTTATTAAGGTTTTGAAAAATTGCTTTAACGTTCAATTAAAATCTGTTATTTCCATTAATTTATGTAATATCCTCAATGGATGTACCCATTTTTCCTGTAATATCCGGAAATGCTTTAACATCAAATTTCAGATTATTTTATATCATTAATAATAATAATATTTGAAAATTAGATTAAATATATATATTGTAACTAATTACATAAATAGCCAACCAATCAATATATTTTTTAAACAAGAAATGTACTTTTTTTAATAGAAAATTATGAAACATTTATGATTTAGAGGTAGAGTATATTCAAGTGCCTAGAATTTATCTTGGGATTACTTCTGTGATTCATTCATTCTGTCAGTCAGAATTTTATAAGAGTTAAGTTTTTGAGAGTTCTTATAAATAAGAATAATTTAAAAATCTGTATTCCATTTTATGATTATTGTATTTTCTGTGACTTAAATTCATATAACCAACCAACCGTTTATAGCATTTATTTGAATTTTTAAAATAGTGATACGGTACCTCATTTTGTAAAAAAATATGAAGATTACTTTGCAAAATAATTATACATGGAAATACAATGAGATTTTTAATGCTTCACACGTTCATAGTCATATAAGTTTACTTATTTACGTTTACATACAATTTGTAAAAATTCAGCCTTATATATACATATATATAAATATATATATATAATATATATATATATATATATATATATATATATATATATATATATATAATATATTATATATATATATATATATATATATATATATATATATGATGCAGGTTACATTCAGTTATATTTCGAATATCATGGTCGATATATGAAATATACTTGCGAGCCCACATTTATTCTCGAAAACTTTTGCAAAGTAGCATGAAAGGAAGAGAAGTGCATCCTCGAGTTTTTTCTATGTATACCTCTCGTTAAGCAGTAAAGTAGAGATACGTTTTTAATTTTTTCAGTTGTTACGTCTTTCGTCTCAATACTCTTATTTATAATTGATTATGTTAAGTTAAAGTTACATCATACTTTTATTATTTCTATCAAACCGATAGCTATTAAAAGTAACACCCTTGTGTTTAATAATTGAAACTAACACGAAAAATTTGGAAAACTGTGAAAAAATTGGTATTTTATTTAAATTTCTACAAAATCAAAAGCGTTTATAATCCCCACGACTTGTTATTAATATTTGGACATGATTAGGCAAGGATTCCACCATTTTTTTCAATAATTTATAATATTTATATTTTTGTACATCACGTGAATTAGCACCGTGATTAGCTTCTCCATAGTTGTACAATCCGTATTTAATAGGCGATACTTGTCTACAGGGCATTCCTATGTCTAAATTCGGTTCTCGGACATGAATTTCTTGACCATTTTGGAAGTAAGGCACGGGACTAAGCCCATTTGAAAAATTCCTATTTTATCAGGGACCGGTAGAGCACCATGTGAGGAGCGGTGGGTTGGCTTCTTGAAATTTGTCCATCATGGTATGGTTTCTATAATTCTGGAACAATTTTTTTTATCCAGAATAGGAATATATTGCTGAGAACGTATCATACCGTCAACAGGCTGCAAAGAACGAACCCCATTGTTACCGAAACAATCGCAAAACATCTTCTTTTAATGATGTTTAACAAACTGGTTAACGTGGCAATCCCAAATACTTTCACCTGCCGATCTTTGCGCGTTTAAATTCGTTGGACTTGAACGATAAAATGGTTTTCATTGCTAAATTGTAGTTTACTCCTATTTTTGTCTGTCCAATTCTTACATTTAAAGCCAACAGGTTGCGCTTTTCCTTCATTGGTTGAGTCAGAAGCTGTTTCTTCAGAGGCTGATAGGCTGATAGAAGACTGTTCTGAATAGTAGATGAGCTAATATTTATTCCACGCTGTTTTAAATCACTATTAAGAGCAGCCCTCATCATTTGGGAGTATTTTTTTCATTGTGTTAGTAGTAAAGTGTCATTTCTTAGCGCTCTTTCCTTTTTCTGGCCATATTTTCCTCTCCGCTTCGGAGAGATGGATTCTGTTTCTTTATTTTGTTTTATGATACGGCTCACAGTTGCAATACTCTAACTGTTTTCTAAATCTCTCTGTAAATCATTGGCGTATGATCGGAGATATTAACAATCTGTACAGGCTCGCGACGTAGCATCAGTGAACGCTCAATTAATGAGACCATAGCTGGAGCTTTCCTCTACGGAAGTTCCTGCGCATGTGTTCTCAGAACCCCTTTGAATTCTATAAATTGTTGCTAGACAAAAGATTTATGTATCCTACCCGTATTTTAACATATTTTATTACGAATTTTGAAGAATAATATGAATGAATTTAAAATTCATGAAAAAAAATACTTTATAACAAAAAACAACCCGAGGCACCAAGACGGAATGTCCCGATCTTAATAAAATTTCGTATGCAATGACATTTGTACCGGCCATGCAAATGATTAAAATTCGGTATTCAATGAATGAATAGCTGGAGCTACAGCGAATCGGAACTGCGCACTTAGCAAGTGTATATAACAAGCGATTCTCAATCTGATGTTCAAATTTTCTGTTGCATTGCGATTTAGGATACCTTTGAACGACTGAAAAATTCATCGTCGAAAGATTACGAGCAGCTAACAGAGATTAAAAGAGGTCGTATCATGGGATTAAAAGAGGCAGGTTGTACAAATCGGAGAATCGCTCGTCATATGTGTCGAAGCGATGCGGCGATTACATGATGCGGCCAAGAATAAGTGGACAATGACAGATTTCAGCGACATGATAGTAACGGTAAATCCAGAGCCACAGCAGATCGGAAGGACAGAGTGATTGTCAGATGAGCTGTCAAAGCACCTGATTCATCGTTATCAACCATCAGACGTGGGACCCGCGCACAGACGGCCGACCGCTACGCAATCTGACATTCACGCCCGCACTCTGTAGAGCCAGATTACAGTAGTGATTGGCTCGATCAGATTGGAATGATGTTGACTGAGGACGTATAGTGTTTAGCGACGAATTCCGCATCCAACTGTGTCCTGAAGATAATCGAAGACGTGTCTGGAAACGGCCTGGTCAGCGTGCCGATCCTGCTTTCACTATTGCACGCCACAAAGGCCCTCAACCAGGAGTTATGGACTGGGATGTCACTTCCCTTGATAGCCGGACCCGTTTGGTCGTCATTAGAGGCACACTTACAGCACAGTGGTACGTTGACGACATTCTCAGACCTGTTTTGCTACCTTTCCTTTTACAGTATCCTGGCCTTATTTTTCCGCAAGATATTGCTAGACCATATACGGCACATGTTACTATGAATTGTCTAACAGCTTGTCAAACACTTCCTTGAACAGCCAGATCTCTTTCAATCAAACATGTCTGGGATATTATTGGAAGTCGACTGCCTCTACTAGGGATTGTTGAGGACCGAGCTTGTCAATTGAAACAAAATTGGCAAAAAATATCGCATGAGACCATCAGGGAGCTTTGTCACTCTATGCCACATCGTGTAGAAGCTTGCATCCAGGCTAGAGGTGGGTCAACACATTATTGAGCTCTTTACTTTGCAACTATATAACTCTGAAATAAATCATTCAATTTTTCTGAATTTTTAATCAGTTTCTATTCTGTACATAATTAATTTTTCCATCGGCCAATTTTTGTGACTATTGGAAAACTCCATCTTGTTGATTCGTTTTTTTGTAGAGTATATATTTAAAATTGTACTTCTAACAAAGAAATGTACTTTAATAATTGTGAATCAATAATTATTTCTCTTTTCAAATAAATAACTATTAATCATATTTTATTTTAAAAATCTGTTTCAGGTGAATTTATATTAGTTTTAATCAGATTTAAATACAATGAATATATATATATCGCGTTGTTACAAAACAGAACAACTTAATTTACTTATCACCAAGAAACATTTCCGTGCATCTAACTCTTTAAAAAAATGTCATTTTTAGATGTTTGTGATTCTTAAAGATTTATATTCAATTTCGAATTCTTTCAGTGCACATGTAATTTAATTTATTTCTCAGTTCCAAATAAAAAAAGGATTAAAACTCTCTCTTGTCTTCCGTTTTATCTGATATTTTTCCATGAAATCTAAGCGAAGCAATTTGTAAAAAGAATGAGATATTTTTAAGAGTAATATTTTAAAAAAATATACTTTGTATACCTTTTGTATTATTTTGGAACAAACTTAAGGGGCTTGCTTTATATAAATTTTTAAGTTAGTTAAGATTGATTTATATAACATACAGTTCATTTTCACAGGGAAGACGGAAAACTAACTTTTTTCTTTCTTTTTTTATGAAAAAGGAGTTGAACGTGTTAAAAATTTTAATATAAAATTTGTTTATAAAATAGTAATTCTATTAAACTCTCAAATCTACAAGTTGTTACATAGTAGATTAAAGTTGTTTTTTTTTTTTTTTGGCACTTTTTATGGTCTGAACATTTTTATTCAAAAATATTGAATGAATTGTTGAAAGAATTATCATTTATAGAATGGTTTTATATCAATATCTAACAATAAGGGAGATTAATCATTCGTATTTTAAGATCTCTGCAAGTAAATAGTGTTTGATGTAGATATTAAAGATAAAATGATTTTCTTAACTTCCAAACACATTTAATTATATTTTAATACTTAAATTTATTTAGTGCACGTCTAAACTAAAATTAATTAATGTATTGTTCAAACTAGATTTTTAATCTTTCAACTTCTGCAATATAAAATTATATTATATATATATATATATATTGAATTTAGAAGCGTAATAATCATGTGTAATAAGGGTTCTTTTAATCACTTGTAGGTTTAATACCCTGGTGATTTATCTAATTATATACAATTCCTATCAAATCTATTACGTTGAAGGATGGACAGAACTGTTTAGAAATAAATTCTAGTGTTTACAAATAATTAACTTTGTGATTACTAATAATTTACATTAGGTTAATACTTAATACAAGTCATGTCAAATGTTTAAATGAAATATTTGCTTTATTTTGTGTAGGTACAAAATTTTTAAAGCTTTTTGGAAATGAGCAATTGCTTAGAAAATTTCCATAGAAACAGAGCTGTTTGGAATAGTCGAAATATTTATATTATTTACTATCTTTAAAATAAAATTAAATGTAAACCAAATTATTTGCTAATTCAGTATTTGAATATCGTGAACTAACTTCAATATAAAATGTTTCGTAAGTGAAGATAATGTTAAGAATTTTAAATTACAGATGCTCCAGCTTAAGATTTAAAATTGCATATCTGCAGTCAATTAAATATAATCATAAAACACTTGTGATTGTCATAAATTCAATCAGCCTTACCTCATTTAAAATTTTAATTTTACACCATTTGTTGAAAATTGTAAGAAAAAAAAAGTGGTCGAAGAGAAATGTAAGAGTTTATCTATGAAAGAAACCAATATACTTACATATAAGTTACTAGAATAAAATAATTGCGATTATTTAACCAAGTAGATTTAATTGGTAAGTTACTGTGGAAATAATTACTAAAATGGTTATTAAAATTATTTTGGGATATTTTTTGTTATTCCTCGTACTTTAATGATGACTACCGTATCACTCAATATTATAAACATCTGTATTTTAAAATGAACTATAACTGAGGGCTCTTTGGTAATCGTATTCCGTTATTATTGATTTACAGACTTCGAAAAATACACGAGTAAATAGTTGAAAAGGTGCTTATTACATTTTCAAAAGAAATAATTTAATGCTGAATAGCAATTATTCATAGCTTATGAGGAAAAATTTATCGATTGAAAATATTTATTATAAAATGTAATAAGTTGGTATTCATTTTGAAGTCCGATGAATTTATCGGAGTTTTTTCTTATTTAATTAACTCAATCAGAAATATTGCATAGCATTTTACTCAGATTAATTCAGATTTAAGATATGAATGTTATAATACTGATAGTTATTCAGAGCTTTCAAGATCTTTATTACACTAATATATAGATTTTAAAATAATTTTATTTAAATTCGAAAAAAGAAATATTTGTTTCAATATAGCTAAACAAATAGTGTTTTCATTCAAAAGAAAGAAGATTGTTTTAAGACAACAAACAGCTAACTTAAACATTTTGAAATAATTTATTTAAAATTATTTTAGCCATATTTGAACACACACACACACACACACACATATATATATATATATATATATATATATATATATATATATATATATA
>BMAW01084345.1:914547-948072 GCA_019974015.1 Nephila pilipes | reverse complement strand
TAAAAAATCATGAACATTTGGTTAAATAACGAGCTGTCTTGAAAGAAAAATAAAACTACATAAGAACAAATATCTTTGAAAAGCTCAGCTTGAATCCGTGAATAAATTCATTAAAGCATTTTATTCTTTCCATTTCGCCTACAAGCAACAAAATAATTTTAACCCCATACAAATGGCTCACAGCCTAAAGACCAGCGGAACGTTAAGCATCATTAATAATTTTTTCTGATTATTTTATTTTATTATTATATCAGATATTTTCATATATATATATATATATATATATATATATATATATATATATGAAGAATCTATAATAACGAAGAATAGTCTGGAATATCTGATATAATAGTAAGAAAATAACAGAAATAATTGAAAGTAATATATATATATGGAGAATATCTGATATAATAGTAAGAAAATAACAGAAATAATTGAAAGTAATTTATATATATGGAGAATATCTGATATAATAGTAAGAAAATAACAGGAATAATTGGAAGTAAGACATTATGAAGCAAAATCATTTAATAAAATCAAGCGTAACACAAAAATTACTAAATCTACAAATGATAATGGAAAACGAAAATGATTCTAATGAAAATTGCAAAGCGAAGTTTAAAAAATTAATAGTAATTAAAAAGAAAAGTCATAAAAAAAAAATAAAATGTAACATTTTTGAATTCTGAATGAGGCTCAAGGTAGATTTAATGCAAGTTAAAGCAATATTTTACTAGTATCAATCATTTCCTAAACAGCAAAATTGCTATGAAATGTTAGTACTATATTGGTAACACCATTAATTCAAAAATACTTATACCACAAATCGAAAATATGTAAGTATAAAAAGAAGAATTTAAAATACATAAATAAATAGAGAGAAAATGATAAATACACAAATGAAATGCATAATGAGACGAAATACATAAATAAATAGAGAGATACATTTACAATATATGTCTAACAATCTAAGTAATAACGAAAAAAGATTTTAAAAAGACAGCCCTAACTTAATTAGATTCCCTACAGAGCAAGAACATTGACACAAAACTTCCGCCGAAATGGATAAAAAACCTGTATCGGAAATATAGAGTAATGTCATCTGTCAGAACAGAAATTGGAAAAATTCGAATTAAAAAAGTATAAAAATTTATTTCAAACTAAAAATGGAAATGGAAAATAGAGGAAGCTTTTTTAAAGTATTATATAAACAAAAAATTTAAGAAAGAGATTTACTAAATTTTATATATATTATGTTATAAATAACTCTTAATAAATTCCTAAGTATAATATACATGTCAAATATTTTTAAAGTCATCAAAGCTTTTATAAACACCTAATAAACCTTATAAACTCACAAGTCTAAAATGAATTAATATATAATTATGAATTACGTTTCTAAATAAACTCAGGTTTAATGAACTCATCCATAATATTGCTTTATGAATTTAAAATAAAATCCAAGCATTGCAATTCACCGTATTCATAAGGATATATAGTATTGTAAAATTTATTAAATGATTTTTCTCACTCTAAAATCATTTTTAGTGTTTGGTTCCCTTTTGAAAATCGAGAAATTAACATAGTTAAAATTATTTAAATCGATTAGACTTACCTCAATGTTAAAACATTTTCTAAACTATTCTTGTTTTTAGTGTTTAGAGTCTTAATATTTTTATGCTGATTTATTTTAATGTTGATGCGATAAGCTTTCAAAAGGTCCTTAGAAATTCAAAGAGATGGTGCTCATGGCATCAAAAATTGTTTAATTTTAGTGAACATCATGATTCACGAGACAGTTGCTATGATGTGTTTCGCACCGTAAAACTTCCTTGTCATAACTTTTCTGGACGATGGGACTCTCGTTGCCTTTTTTTGTAAAAGATTCACGAGAAACAATCTAGTGAATCTGTTATGAAAAACGTTTTGTTTTATGCTGACTTTCCAGTGCATAATGTTGAATCCACGTCTCACCAACGGAGGAAACTTGATGGAAAATGACGTCGAGAGCTCAATGCCACAGCAATCAATTCTTGATTTATTATAGCAAATGACTACCAAATCAAAACTATCTTATGAATTAATGTCAAATTTTTTTCGGCTCTGCTTAACAGATGGCAGTAACCAATGATAACAAAAATTTACCGTAATAGTGCCATCTACTTTCAAATAAAAGTATTTTTGAACCACCCTCGTATGTATATATATATATATGAAGATTTACGTGTATAAAGTTTTAAAATTTGTTTTCAGTAGAATGATTTAAAAAAATCATCCATCAAATAAATAGCTAGTTAATCCATTACGTGATCAAACTTCACTGCCAGCTAATTGGAATTCTGTCCCATTTTGGTAATCAATACGTTTTTAGATCGTGAAATCTTGATTGGGTTCTTAGATATTTAAATATTTTAGATCCTCTTGATTTGAGAGTGGGACCATGTATTGATTTATAAATGTGTTGAAACTTTCGATTATCGTTAAATCGATGACTGAGTTAGACCTGTGAAAATTATTCGTGGCATTAATTTAACCAAAATACAAAAGAGAAAAAAACTTGTCGAGGAAAACCAATCTTGCTATTTTCTTATAATGAAAAGCATTAAAAGTATCGGAAACTTAAAGAAGTATTTTTAGAATCTAAATTACAAATTCAAATTAAGTCTTGTCATATAATACCCGTACGCGTTTTATTACTCATACATTGCTTTCTATTTCAGCAGCAAGCAAACAACGAAAGCCTCTTCTTATATTGCTAAAGAAAAAAATTCAAGTACAGGAACTTTACAAAAACTCAAAATAAAATGTGTTTCGTATTGATTATTTAATTAATAAAGCACTTTGAAACTACGAGGGTGACACCTGAGCTGAGACCTCAATTTATGAATTCCATTACCACACAAATCTGAGGGCTAGGATCCTTAACTCATTTGACGTGAATTAATACCGCAGCATTACGGAGATATTGTTGTACCAGGACTCGAATCCGTAACACGACAGAAACAGAGCAGGTCGAGAGTTCACGACCATGACCACTAAGTTACCATTGCTTCAAAACAGAAAGTGGAGTAAATTATATATAATAATAATAATAATGTGTTTCAAAATTGAATATATAACGCAATGTTGTATTGTATGTGTGTTTAATGAAATAAATAGGATTTTTGCATTTGTTCTTAATAGACCAAAGTATGAAAAACTTATAAATATCACTCAATAACATTTTTATAAACAATAAAAATAATTTAAGAAGTACTTTGGTGTCCGGAAGTTAGGCATAGTTGGCAATAATATTAGGAATTCTAAATTGGAATGGCGGAAGACGTATTATGTGAGCATAAAGCGATTATAAAATAAGAACACAATGCGAAAGAACAAAAATAATCACTTGTATTATTTAAAAAGAAAATTGGCAATAGGAGGATTTGATACCTTAAAAAACAGGTCATAGGAGGATTCAATGCCTTAAAAAACTGGCCATAGAAGGATTTGATACCTTAAAGAAAACAATTGAAAAACAAATTTATCTTACACTTTAATAAAGTGTATGGTTACCTCTCACAACTAGGTACGCTTAACAACGATTTCCAAAAATTGCTATGGCATTGTGGATGAATTGTGCACTCAAAGATTTCCAAACCTCGCGAAGAGCTCCTTTCAACTCTGATATGGAGCTTGGTAGGAGCAAAAGAACTAACACATCGATCAATAACTTCCGAGTCTAACATTGAAAACAACATTTTTTTTGCAAATTTTTTTTTTATTCATCAACATAACACCTTTCGTTAATCACCTTTTAGGGTGATACAATCGTTCCAACGCTTTGCCAAATTTTTTCCCCCTCCCCCATTTTTTTTTTTTTTTTCTTTTTTTTTTTCGCAAGAAATCTTTTTTGTTGCGAGTAAATAGCGATAAACAGCTTTCTGAATCATCGACTCGTTGCTGTTTTTGTTCCATCGAAAGCAATCACGGCACCCACTTGGAAAAAACCTTTTTCACTTTACTTCAAAAAACCTTTTTCCTGGTCCGATCGACTTAAAATTTTGACACGTTTCAAGCAAAGGTTAGTACTCTAGAAAGACCTGGTTACTGGTTTACTACGAGCGCCATCTCTGGGTTAGTCTCGGGAGTTATTGATCGATGTGTTACTAATTATATATCTCCCGAGCATATCTCATTCATTTTTTACTGGATTCAGATAAGGTGAATGAACAATCATGACAAAAATTGGATACTTTCAGTTTCATAGAAGTTGTCGAGCTGACTCGGACGTGGTGAAAAGACGTTTTTACTTTACACATGAATTCAATATCGACAGTACCTCGGAACAAAAGAGCATAAGGTTCACTTCATTTATGTGTTTTTTTATCAATCTGAGTTCCCATATCAAAGTTTGTTTAGTAGTCCATTCAGACGCACGCTCGCACCATAATATCTTTCGACGGAAATAGTATTTTTCCATTACTTTTCAAGAGTGAAAATGTGTTCCACATTCTCACATATCGTTAGCATATGACAATCAATGTTCAATCTTATGTGATATTAGTCACTAAACGTCACACTGGCTCACTTTCCAAAACTCTATTACTGAAGTTACGAACTCTAGTTTAAGCGAGTGAGTTTATACGGAGATGTGAGAGGAATACAAATAGTGGATTGTATGACAATGAGACCAACATGGTTGAGTTTCCTGTAAACAGTTTGTCTGGAAACTTCCGCTCCTGTGGCATCTGCGAGCGTTGACACTTTGGTACAATGTTCCATTGACTTCAGGCAGTTAATGCCAGATATCAATTTTAGCGAATGGTTGTAACCCTTGCCCAACCTGGTATATTTCGTAGGTTAACAGTTTCCCTCTATCTGAAATCTCTGCCGCAGTCTAGAGGTCACACACTGATGCCAGTTCAGAATACGAGACACTTTGGTTTGTGATCGTCCGGATTCCAGCATTCCATTTTTCTTCATTTCTCAAACATATCCTTTAGACTTCTTTAAGCCATATTTCGTTCTATTTAACTGTCAACAACATTCTTTCTCGCATTAATTTTACAAAAACTGCATTGTAACAACTTGAGTCAAGCTAGCCGTTTTATCCACATTCCGAAGCATAAAAGTGTTTTGCGCAAGAAGAAGACGTCTGAAATGTTTCTGTATAAGGACACAGTTACATCTTCAACAGATGATTCTACACAAGTTATTTTAATTGAATTCACCAAATTCTACTCAAACTTGACACATTTTACGAATTATACTTAACTTAAGGATACCAGTGTATTCTTTATGTGTGTGTGTTTGAAACAGAGTTAGTTGATAATAAGAAAATTTTAATTAATACCTATAGGAAAATTAAACTTTACTTAAGAAGCTCAAGTACCAATTTATTATTTTTAATTTGATTGATAACAGGAAAAAAGACGCATTAACTATAAAATCTATTTTCTTTTGACTCGATTCATGAGCTTTACAAACATAAAAATCTTAATATTTGAGTTTTCGTCAAGTAATTAAAATTTTAAATTATTTTTACATTTAAAGGCAACCTAAAAATTAAACCGCTATATATATAAAGCTATTTCATGTGGTTTTGCATCACAGTTTTATGTGGGAAAATGTCATAGAAACATTGAAAAAACCTTTCTAGTAAGGAATGTGCCCCTCCTACCTTGAATGCATCGATTTTTCATGCTGTCAAGTAAATAGCTAGGCACCGAAGTAAGAAGTGAATACCAAACAAGGAGTAAGTCTTGTTCCAGCTTATGTAATGACCTTGGATGAGGGCCTAATGCAGCAACATCTCTACCTAGATAATTTTAAAGATGGTCTATCGGATTCAGGTCTAGAGATAAAACTGGCCATTTCATTTTCTACAACCCGTGACCCTCAAGATAGTCCTTAACAACCTCATTTGGATGAGGTAGTGCATTGTTATCCGTTATAATTCAATCCTCACCATTAGCATCATCATAAGGTTGGACATATGGATCAAGGATCCCATCCCGAAAGCTCTCACTAGTCAGAGTTCCTCAACAGACTCATACTCATGCAGGTAAATGTGACCACCGATAAGATCCTTGCCCAAATCGTAACTCCTCCCCCTCTATAACTGTGTCTTTCATCAATGTTGAATTAATGGTACCTGTTGCGCTGTTCCCACCAGGTCCGAAGACGTCCTGAATCGCTCTCCTATGTTAATCTGGACTCGTCTGTGACGGGTACAGAAGCCCATTGTTGTTTGGTCCTTGTCTAACATAAGCTGACCCTTCTCTGTCGTCCGTTGAGGAGAATGCACACAACTGATAATCTTGAATAGAGCCCTACATTATGAAGGCATCTTCTCACCGTAGTAGAGGAAATTGTTCTCCCTGATGCTACAAAGAGGACTACAACGAGCTGCGCCACAGTAGTGTTTCTTCTCCTTCGGGACGAAAGATCTAAAAAAGGGTCTTCAGCAGGTGTTGTAGCTCGTGGTCAGCCTGGGCACTTATCTTTTGGACACAGAATCTTTGGATTGATATTGATACCAAAGTCATTGAACCACACTGCGAGAACATTGAAACGTCTAACAGCATCAGCCTGTGATACCCCATTTCTCTTCATCCAAACAAATCAGGCAAACAACTTCTTTTAGACATTGCTAGACTCTTCTGACTATTGTAAAAGAAACTGCTATTAACAGCTGAAAATAAACACAATTTACACACGAAACTGTGAAAGCTTGATATTTGCATATTTTTATCTCACTCATATATACCGGTTCTTTTCTATAAAATCAAAGTGGTAGTTATCGTTTTTCCATAAGTTCTTTTAAAGTTCGTTATTATCATTCATATAAATTATGAGTCTTGTTGTTACTAACATTTTTTTCATGGTCAGGTTCAAAAAGCATATTGTACCTTCACTTTTGGGGAGTCAATATATGTATATATATTGGCATCCCTATATACACATTCTCTGGACCATTCTACTCCTTTACCAAACAACATATTACCAACCAATAGTATGCATCATTTTACACTTTTATACCAACCAAACAACAATTTAAGTCTTTTTTAAATTTTTTTTTTTTTTCCGTGGGTTTTTTTTTTTTTTTTTTTTTTTTTTTGCATTTCGAGTAACTGATATACATCTTGAAACTTATTGTTGGTTTGAAGATTGCTCTGCGCTTCTACATACATATTTGAATCTTAATTTCTTTGAATTTTTGTAAGTAATTTTTATATTTTCATTTGTTGATAATTTTTGGAATAGTAGATTTTATTTTTGTAATTTTTATCACTGAACTTTTTATCATTGAACTCTTTTGTACTTTGGATTTCCTAGTTTAGCCTACCAAATCGCAAAGGGGGAAGATTGGTACCATGAAACTAGTTTCATCCACTTATTCGGTTCTCAGACCAAAATTGCTTTTTGATTTGCTGGGTTCTACACTTTCATTTATCTTTTAATTTGTTTTTACATTTCTGTCTGGCTTTTTGACTTTTTAAAATTTTTTTTTATTATTCTTTTATAAATTTTCAGTATATATATATATATATGTGTGTGTGTGTGTGTGTATGTGTGTGTGTGTGTGAGAGAGAGAGAGAGAGAGAGAGAGTTGGTAGCATGAAAAAATTTGAAGACCAAAGAAATATTTATGTTCTTTTTTCAGTATCAGTATTAAAAAAGTTCATTTCAATACCTTTTAAATGTTTTTTTCTTCAATTGTAATATTTAGAAATAAAACACATTTCTTAAAATAAAATTCAAACTAGTCCACAAATATACTGTTAACATTTTATGGAAAGAATACGTATAAAAATTAGGTACGAAAATCTTAAAATTTCTTGGAATGTTTTGTATTTTCCATGAGTAAACAAAATACAAGTTATCATTACGTGAGTCTCAGAGCACGTTGAGTGGGTAATTCAAAAACGATGTATTTCTCACGAGGTTTCAAATACATTGCATCGGATGCTTTACTTTTTCTTCAAATGTTATTTAACTATTTATTATTCATACCAAAATTGCTAAAACATATCATTATTCCTAAAAAAGGCATATTAGTTATGAGGCATCTATATACATCGATATACAACATTGTTTATATCATAACTGTTTATGTCACGTAAGCGTAATAAATGTAATTATACTTTTCGTTTTCGTCTAGTTTTCTGTTTCTTATTGCCGAAGCTAAGAATGCACAGGTTTATATTTATCGTTAATGTTACTGTCTTTAATTAGGAACTTTGGAATACATCTTCTGTTTGCGATATGGTATTTAATGTAATATCTTTGTTAATCCTTCTTAATTTCAGAGAAATTCGTAAATAATTGTGGTTATACAATTGATTAAGAAGGACATTTCTCTTTTATATGTCATAGAATTTTTTAAAATTCATTCGCTATTTATGTTAAGCATAATTTTATTTAAAGCCTTTATGTCTATTTGCTTCTTTGTTACCTTAGATATTAAGTTAGATCTCTTTATAATTTGTATCATTTAATTGTTTTTCCTTTTGTATGGACAGTTCAAAAACACCTCTTGAATGAATCATTATTTTTGTAATAGAAGATAAGTATGCACATTATTTTTAAAATCATCATTACGAAAAATTAAAATTTTTACGTATCAGTAACTTTTTAATCAAATTTAGTGATGAAAATGTAATAACGTAGTTTTTAAACTAAGTTTGAATTTATTACAAAGAACGAATATAATCTGAAATTTTGTGGGAAAAAATTGAACATTAAAATGTATAATTAATATAGTTTAAAAATTCTGATAGACATAAATCAGGCGCGTCTTGTGGAAAAAAAATTACATAATCATTAAGAGTACTCAATAAATTCAATTACGATATATTATAAAATATTGGAATTTGACAGAAATGGAGTTTCACAGTTTAAACATTTTTTTCAACATCTAATATAATTCTTCGTAACTAATGAAAGTAAAACGAACTACTTTTTTTAATGAAAAAAAGATTTGATAATACTAGTACAAAAATATCTGACATTTTGTTGGAATAGTTGAAATATCATGTTTTATTATTTACAATAAGCTCAACTTTATATACTAAAGTAATTAAACTATTTATTAAAATAAAAAAATTATAAATCTATCAATTCAGGTAACAATATACATGAAAAATATATGTATTAATAAATATACAGAGATACTTTAAGTACTCTAAAAATGTAATCTTAATTTTTAAAAAACTGGTTAAATTATTATTATTTGACATTTAAATTTACAGATTTATAATCAATTATACATTCTCTATTTGACACGATAGATAAAAGTTATCATGAAATCTACTACTGTAAATTATTTTTATCTATAAATTTGAAACTGATCTCTAAATGATCTTGCATTGTTTGCACTTTCACAGAATGATCATACCTAATGCAATTTAACACGACAATATTATGATAGTTAATTGGATATAATTTAATGTACCTCTAGTTCCAATATAATTTAATATAGTACAGTTATTTTACTGTTTAATTAAAATACATTTATGAAAAATTTACTAATTTAATACAGTAAGAAAATGAATTTTTATAAAAAAAATTTTTAAGAAAATCATAAAGTGGTTATTTTCTACAATGTAAGTGACAAAATATTTTCGTGCGATGCTACAAAAAGCATTTAACACATAAGTCAATAGCATTTTGTTTTGAATGCCTTTATAAATCCATTGAGTTATTAAATTTCGTATTTTTTAAGTTTTGGGGGAATTAACAAGATTTGTAAAAAATAATTTTTTATCGAAATTAAGTATCTACTGCTTAAAAGTCATTAAAAATCTATTACAAAAGGCGATTTCAAATGAAGCTGCATTAAATTGCCAATTCATACCACTAAAATACATTTTTGTTCCCATTATCATAATCTTTTTTTTTTTTTAAATTGGAACTAAAAGCATCACAATTTCTTATTTCTAGTTCCTTCTAATATTTTGAAATTAAAAATAAAGTTTTTTGTAAATATATTTATGGTAAACCACAGTTTTTTTCATTTCTTAATAGTTATTTTATAACATATCTCTAGTTCGCTAGTTTTAAGAATACTATATGTACACTCATTTGCGAAAGCTTTTATTCTAAGCTTGTTATTCTTGGGGTAGGTAGGTGGAAGAAATAAAAAATTCATCCATGAAACAAATTTTTTTTTACTGTCAAATTTACTTTTATTACAATATTACAAATAATATTTAATAATGGGCTCGAGTTCTAATCACATCAAAACACTATTGCAGACAGCTACATAGAATAGAATAGACATATAGATAAAAAATAATAATATCGTAATTAAATAATTTGAATTACTAATTCCAAAAGTAGCATTGCACAGAAATACAAGTGGGAGGCTCCTAATTATGTCATTCTTGTCACACAACGAGTAAAAAAAAACTATGTCTATTTTTGAAATTTTACAGGGGAGGTATAAAGTTTTTATTAATAGCGTTTATTTATTCTTAGTCTTAGTCTTTAGGTCTTTTAGTGTTTATTTATTAATAGCGAACTAGTTCATGAATATTTTTAATAAACTTATGTACATTATATATATATATATATATATATATATGTAATGTACATAAGAATATAATATATATATATTAAACTCTTGTAAATTATGAGAACTTTTTACTGCTAAAGACTTTACCAATTACTATTTAAAAAAATGGTAATCAATAAGTCTTATCTTTGATATATCTGCATGCTAGATAATTCTTTTTATCTCCCGCATACAGATATATCAAAGAATATATTAATTTGGGAATCAATTAAAACGAGATAAAAACTTCCTATTGAGTCATATCTGTAAATAGCAAACATTCACAAAAAAGAAACGATTATATTATGTTAAGTTAGAGGAAATCACTGTTTTCAAAATTACTTTGATTTTTATAATTTATCAAGAAAGTATCTTTCTTGTGAAGTGTATTGTAAATTAAACAATAATTCGTGTATATTTGTATAATAATTCATTAGATTTAAAGGCTGTCCAATTTTAAATGGATTTTTATACTACTCTGGTACTATTAAATAGACTAGTGGCGATTATCCATTGTTAGTTTCCAGAGAAAATCATAGCACATTACATTCCATTTTCCATACGAACAATATAAATACAAACTGTGTGATCGATTACCTGTGAAAGCAGGTTCTCTAGAGAAGTATGTTTCACGCACTCAAGCACATGCAAATCCTTTAAGTTGATATTTGCTTTGTTAATATTTGTATCTAATATAATTGGTGTTATAATCATTGATAAAATGATTTTGTTATCGAGCATTTTTGATCATCATAGAATATTTTTACAAAATTTTTAAATGCTTTATTATATTGTAACTCTTACAAGCAATTAAAATCTTATATTTCTTAATCATTATCTGTTGAAAATGAGATAGCTACAAACATTTAATATAATACTTAGTATAGTTGGGGTCTTTTAAAATCTGAATCTCATTTTTTTCTACTTTAAAGATAATAGTTGTGTAGTAGAAAGTCGAAATAAAGGGAATTCCTCGAAAACTTGGTATTAATTGGTATATTAGAAGTTATTTAGAATTCAGAAATACCTCTTAAACCCGTTTTTGATTGAATGAAGGATTTCTTTTCCTGGACATATGTGACAAACACATAAAAAGAAGAAAAAAACTTTTTTTGCGTTTCATTAAAATAATTTTTTTCTTTTCACACATAAAGAAAACTTAAGCTAGAAAGTTGTATTGTAGCATTGTAGATGCTAAAATAAAACAAGATTGTTGCTTAAACTACATCGAATATATGGTAATGATTCAAAAGTAACAGCTTTCGGGAGTAAATAATGCTTTCTAAGCAATGTAAACATCTACATTTTATGGAAAAGTTTTATTGCAGATATGTTTATTTTTTTTACAATTCTTAATAACAGTGTTAATTAACACTGTAAGATTTACAACATATTTTAAGTGCTTATTTATGTAACTTTTTTTAAAAAAGTTTTCGCAGAATGTCCTGAGATGTTAAATATTTTAAGAGCACAATGAAAATAAATATATTAAATAAAAAAAAAAATAAGTACATTTTCTTAAGGGAATTCTATAATGTTATTGAAATAATTATGACAAATTGTGTATAAAGAAGAAATCCTTAAATTTGACAATAAATATCTAAAACCTATAATTAAATTTTATTCTTCCTTTTATTTACATTTAATCAATAACTACTAACATTTGACAAAAATACGTAATTAGTGCTAAAAATAAATATTATTCTTCTAATAATAAGTTTTCGTAATACTGTAATATTAATAAAATAAAAGTGACAAAAATTCGTGTGTCAGCGCAACTAAAAAATAGGAAATTAGGAAATTAAATCGCTAAAAATATTTATATCTCTATATACAAACGTATATTAATTTTTCTTCGAGAAAAACGGACAATTTATGATTTTTATTTAATTAATTCTATTACATTTATCTTCAGTACCGTAACATCTTGATTGTAATACGCACTTTTTTTCCACATTGTTGTCCGTAAAAATAAGGATGCGTATTGTATACGGGTAAAAACGAAAAAAAAGGTTTTTGAATATCAAACAACGAACGTGAAGATTGCGTAAGAGATTGTTGTAGCACGCATGATGCTCAGGTGTTCTTTTACACAAAGGTTAACTTAACGTAACAACAGTTCCCTTAAAATACGATAGTTCCCTTTAGAGTTCAAATACGTTGTTGCTAGTACAAAATTTTATTATTTTATTTTACTTTCATCTCTAAAAATTCCTGACGATCATACACTGTAGTATACTGCTGTTTGTAGAAAATGCAACACCATGAAAGAATCATCAGAATCAAATGAAATTTAATGCAGAAACGACTTGTACTGATACAAATAAATGATGAAATTTTCAAAACAAAAGAAACAAATTAAGCATCCGAAATCAGTATTTGGTGCAGCCACCATGCGCTGCAATAAGTGCTGCTATACGACGTGGCATGGAGTCAAACAGATGTTGAATATCTGCTTGAGGAAGAGAATTCCATATCGCTTGTATGCGCAACCAAAGTTCGTCTTTGGAAACTGCAGGACGCGGATCACGAGAGAGACGCCGACCAACCATATCCCACACGTGCTCAATAGGCGACTTATCCGGTGAATAAGCAGGCCAAGGAAGAAGTTGCATGCGTTGTGCTGAACAGAAGTCTCGAACAGTCCGCGCAACATGTGGGCGTGCATTATCCTGCTGAAAGATAGCTCCAGGGATGCCTTGAAGGAAAGGAACGACTTCGGGCTGTAGCACTTCACGGACGTACCTGTTGCTATTGAGATTACCCTCAATTCGTATCAAATTGGATCGTCCATGATACGAAATCGCACCCCAGACCATAACTCCGGGTGTTCGACCACTATGTCGTTCAATAATACACTCAGGAAGGCAGCGTTGACCGGCATAACGTCTAACACGAACACGGCCATCATGGGTCCACAAATTGAAGCGTGATTCATCTGAAAAGACAACTTGGTGCCAATCAGCTCGCCTGTCTCTGTGCTCAAGAGCCCACTGCCGACGCAGCCGTCGATGATTCGCCGTGAGGGGAATCCTGTATAAAGGCACCTTTGCACGCAATCCACGGCGCAGCAGACGACGACGAATTGACGAAGCCGACAATTGTACACCTGTAGCAGTAGACCAACGTGCTGCCAGCTGCCTGGAGGAAGCTGTGCGATCATTCACCGCCATGCGGAGCAGGTGTCGATCATCGCGCTCTGACGTCACCTTCTGTCGTCCAGTGCCTGTTTTTCGAGTTGTTCGGTGCTCGTCGGTCCACTGCTTCCAAACTCGCATCACTGTGGAACTGTTCCGCTGCATACGAGCTGCTATTGCGCGATAGGAAAATCCTCCTTCTCGAAGGCCGATTATCCTCCCTCGTTCAAACTCCGTAAGTTGCTTGAATTTCTTATTCTTCCGTCGTGGAGGCATACTCAGGTCTCACTAAACGTTTGCCACTAACAAATAATCATAGACTTTTTTCAACGTCCCGCTACAGCACTTTATTTATACGCTTTCAGCATCAATTCAGAGGGCGCTGCGCGCGCCGCGCACGCGCGATGGCTCTGAAACTTTATTAATTTGCATAATATCCTATAATTGACATTTGCTGCGAATTTCATTTGATTCTGATGATTCCTTCATGGTGTTGCATTTTCTACAAACAGCAGTTTAGAAAAATTATCAATTGGTAGATATGCCAATTCTCACCGAAATAGAGAAGCAAGTCGCTTTCAATGATGAAACAAATGTTCGATTGTGGCGAAAAGTAAAGAAACTCTACAAATAATGCCTGGGAATAAAAAGGTGAAGTGATACTTACCATCTAGGTTTCAAGAGCTGAAAAAAACATTAATGGAGTGAGCAGTGAATATGAGACAACCTGTATTGGTGTTTCCGGTAATGAAATTAGGTTGAAAGATCTAAAATTCAAAAAATCTTTTGCAAAGGCACTAGAATCCCAAGTTTCATATAGATAGATAGTTTGTTTCATAAAACAACATGGGTTTTCTGTTCGTAGAAGGACCTCCATTGCTCAGCATCTTCCAGATTACCGTGATGATAAATTTTTGAGGTTTCAAAAGTTCTTATTAAAATTGAGAAAGGATATTTGTATTACCTTTCATAGATTGGAAACGCCTATCAAATGCCCTTGGCTTTTTTATGCCCTAAAAAAACTATGTCAATTCAAACAATTGGACACGAGAAGTCCCATCTTTCTGCTATGCTGGCATCATTTACCTCAGATGGAGAAAAACTACCACCTTATACATCTTTTAAAAAAAGTAAAAACTCTTCCAAAACTGCAATTTCCAAAACGTGTACACATTCGCGTCCATGAGAAGGCCTGGATGGATGAAACACTTACCATTGATTGGTTGAAATGTGTTTGGGGGTATCGTCCGGGTGGTGCAGGAAAAACGCCTTCAAGTTAAGGCTCGATTCGTTTCGGTGTAATCGGATGCCTTCCAATCAGAAGGAATTGCGACAAATAAAGTTGGATCTGGTTATAATTCCCGGAGACATGACCCATTTACTTCAACCTTCAGACATTTCTGACAATAAGCCGATGAAGGAAGCTATTCGTCGTAAATGGAATGCATGGTTAAGCGACGGTAATCGTACATAACACATCAATCAATAACTCCCGAGTCTAACATTGAAAACAACATTTTTTTTGCAAATTTTTTTTTTATTCATCAACATAACACCTTTTAGGGTGATACAATCGTTCCAACGCTTTTTCAAATCTTTTTTTTTTTCGCAAGAAATCTTTTTTGTTGCGAGTAAATAGCGATAAACAGCTTTCTGAATCATCGACTCGTTGCTGTTTTTGTTCCATCGAAAGCAATCGCGGCACCCACTTGGAAAAAACCTTTTTCACTTCACTTCAAAAAACCTTTTTCAGTAAATACACTTCCATATGATATCTGTGTCATCTCAGCAATCTCACGGAGCTTCACTTTACGATCTTTCATTATAATTTTTGTCACTTCACTCACATTTTCCGGTGTAATGGCTTCCACAGGTCTACCCGAGCATTCCGCGTCATTTGTGTCGATACGACCACGTTTAAACTCGGCAAACCACCGACAAATCGTTGCTTTTGATGGACAAGAGTCCGGGTAACATTTTTCAATCCATTGTTTCGCTTGCATGGTGTTTTTACCCATTAAAAAACAATGTTTTATCAGAACACGAAACTCGGTTTTTTCCATTTTTTAAAGAAACTACAAAACGACTTTACTCCAACCTCGATAACTCAGCTGTTTCTGGTCCGATCGACTTAAAATTTTGACACGTTTAAAGCAAAGGTTAGTACTCTAGAAAGACCTGGTTACTGGTTTACTACGAGCGCCATCTCTGGGTTAGTCTCGGGAGTTATTGATTGATGTGTTATACTGTAGGTGGCCATATGCGTCAACCAACTCTTTTAGACGTTGCACAATGAAGGCTTTCGACATGGAATGAATTAGATCCATCTATTACTATACAAGGCTCCCTTAAATGTTGTATATCAAATAATTTGGACGGTAGAGAGGACGATATATTAAGGGAGGATATGGAAGTGTTATCAGATGAGGATGAGGATTGCAATATATATTACTACGGCACCAATAATTATGACTTAGATGCAAGAATATTAGATTAGCTGTGTTCTAGTGAAAGTTATTAATACCGATAATTTGACATTAATGTTTGTTTTGAGTTAAAATAAAAGTTTTTCCTATCAGATTCGAGGTTTTCGTTTCTTTTTATTAAAAATATCAATTGTCTTAATAAATACTAGTGCAATTCTTAAATAAAATATTGAAAAGTTAAGGGTGCGTATATTATTCGAAGTTTAATTTTTTCCGAAAATTTAGTGCCAAATCAAGCATGTGCATTATATACATGTGCTTATTATTGTCAAGATTTTACGGAAATTGTTTTAAGAAATACGTGATGAAGAATATTCTCATTGTGTGTAACTATGTAATGTGAGTACTTTATATTTCGTAATTCATTATTTTAAGGAAATAAAATGAAATTAACTATGAATGATTGAATTAAAATAAATTAACTATAAATCTAACTATTAATATAAAAATAATAAGTAATTTCAGAATTAAGAGGCTGATTTTCAAAAAAAAAAATAATATTGTTGTCTCACAAGTGTTTCAATTATCTATAGAAACTATAATTTTGACGTATGTTTGAAATTAAAACATAATTTCAAATTATAATTTAGTTTAGAGATTAAGTAACGCATTTGAATTTCTTATAAAAGGTGTGTTTTAGCCTATTGAAATATGAATACTGAGCAAATGTTCCAAGTGATTAAAAAAAGAGCATAAAAAACATTAAATTTACACACATTCGATGACCAATAATCAATCGTATATGACATTTCCTTATCTTATAAATATTTTCTATTAATTAAAAAATCCTTCTTTGTATATTCTGTTAAAACAACATATTTGTGCTTTAGATTTCGTTGTGGAGATAAAAATTTATATACATAATAAATCTATTCCCGTAACAAATTAAATTGTGCTTTAATTTTTATATATGAAATGTATACATACATTATCATTATTAAAAAACTATAGTGATAATGTATGAATACATTTAATATATAAAAATTAAATATATTATAACATATTTCTTTCATATAATATACATAATTAATACGTATTATAATTATGCATATTATAAGAAAGGAAATATATGTATTATGGTAAATCATAGCTTCAATAAAATTATATTTTTTTTTTAAAAGTATAACCAATCTCTCATAATTGTATTATATTTTTAACGTACAACTTATATATTCGTGAAGAAGATAGGGCATGAGAGAAGGATTTGACCTTCATAAGAGGTCAAATCCTTATGAAGGTCAAATCAAATTTCATTGCATTGTCAGAGGCAGTTACGGAATAAAAAAAATGTTAAGAACATCCGCTTTAAAATTTTTGAGATTAAAAATTTAATGAAAATGAAATGCAAGATCAATATTGTAGAAAACTAAAAATGTCTATTGAAATTGCTGTATTGTTCTACTTAACACGATATATGTTAAAATGCCCTTTCCACACAAAGCACATTTTCATAAATGCATAATTTAAAATTTCTGTGATTTTTTGGATTTGAATAAAACGTTCTAGAAGTACGAGTCAATTGCACTAAGTTAACAAATAGAACTAAATTAATTAAAAATTATTAGATAGAATGCAAATTTTTAAGAAATTTAGGCATGTTCATAAGACATTTTATATAAATTGTAATGTTTCTAATAACAAGAGACTAATTAGAAAGATATAATTTCAATTAAATGAATTGAAGCGAATAATTCTACGAAATTAAAAACAAAAAATGTAGCGAGTGTATTGTTCTTTTGTGATCTTTAGAGAAAGGGATTTCGAGAAAAGTTAATAGCTGCATCTCTTAATTAAATTGGTTTATGTTGATACATTAATACATCAAATAAAATATCTAAACAGTTCTTCCAAAAAATGTTATAAAATATTAAATAACTACTGAATGCGGGAGATCATTCGTTTAATCAATTTTAAGGTATTGTAAATTAAACAAAAAAAAAACATTAGTTTCATATGTGTGTGTTAAATGGTCCTGGCAGTAATGAAATTTAATAGTTTTTAAATTATTTGAGGTGGTGTGCATTTTTTGTCATACAACAGACTAATTTGAAATCAAAACCATCTCCAAGAAAAAAGTGTCCGATCTGCAATAATAACAGCACTTAATATTGTAAAGAATATTTAAATTTATATGAGTGAGTGTTTATCGCTGTAAATATCTTTCTAAACAAAAAGGACAGGAATAGTTTACAACTTTATATGCTTAAAAATCTATTTAAAATTCTTAAATAGGCATTATATTAATTTTTAAATAAATATTGAGTACATATTACTGAACACAGTATACTTGTTCATTATTTAACAATTAAAAAACAATCTGTATTTAATGAATAACTAACTCATCTTGAATGTGATTGTTTCTCGTTGAAGACTTTTCAGTATTTATTAAGAATATCACACTAAATACATGAGTTTTGGTAGATACAAATTAAGTATATTTTTTATGGTAGAGCAATTCTAAAAAATAAAAATTCACAGTGAAGTCTTTAAGTATTTTTAAGAAAGTCGTTTGTTTACTTAGTGCCTTTTTTGAACTGTTAGAAGAAAAAAAAGCACAATTCCAAATGAATCACCAAGTTGAGTCGAGGGAAACTTTTATTCTTATAAATATAAAACTTAAATTTATATAATCTAGTTATTGGTATATGTGAAAATCCTAAAATTGTTCTGGAAAGCTCACAAATAAAATTCCTATTATTTTTATCTTTTTGGTTACTGTTATTTCAGAACCTATTTCTTTTTGAATTTTTGAACCATTTCTCGAAACATTCCCATGCTGTTCCACCCAGGAAAGAGGACACGCTTGCCAGGCAGAAACTTCCATCCCATTTATTGTATTTAGCTACTCAGTAATACTCCCTAAGCTACTTGTTTCGGTCTTGGCCATGGTCTCCGCGAAACACAGAAGGATTTATGGCTTGATGCACTTGAGGTTTTATAACCATGGACATGGTCTTCGTGGATATGTCCTTTGATGTCTTTGCTCTTTTATGTACAGTATAGAACCCGAACTCAGGGGGAATATTTTGCAGCCGATTACTTCTTTTTAACGTAGTTTGCGTTTCTAGGATATAGTAATCGTTCTACCCTGCTCTCTACCAAAATGTCACCTATATATTCAAGCATGTTAAATTGAAAACACCATAGATAAGTGAATAACGAAATTTCTTAGCAGACCAAGAACAGTCACACTTGGCTGAGAATTCTCCCATTCTGAGAATACATGAGTTTATATATTACATGAGAATGTTCCAGAACACTACTCTGGAAAAGTAAAAAAGTTATAGGAAAAGAGTTAGAATAATTAAAAGAAACTTTAACGTTTTCAGCACTGGTTTTGAAACCACGAACTCTTAATCTGAGGACGATCAATTTATCTCTGCACCATTGAATCTTACAAGCCTCGGGGAAATACCAGTTAAAAATTACGCATTAACAAAAGCGTACTGGCATTTTTTTGTCCAAATATGATGCAATTTTCAAATAATATTAATCAAATCTACCACAACCTAAAATTTCTTTTCGTTTTTTTTATTTTGTCTCTTGAATTTTTGAAAACATGTGTTGATTTAATTGAATTTCTTTAAAATTTTATGACACTTCATAATATTTCATAATTGTTTTACATGAATTAAGTATCATATTGGTCATTTCAAAGAGAGAAATTATAAAGTACTAATCGTTCAAATCACTGAAAGACTATTTAATACGAATTAAATATATTTAATCAGAGTTGCTCAAACGAATACAATAATTCCTTTTTTCGATATTGAATGAAATTATTTTAAAAACTAAATGAGTTTAATGTTCTTGTCAAAGTCTACCCTAAGAAATAACTTAAGAGATGGAATTTTAGTTTTATGTAAAAATAAATAATAACTGTAGAGTTACAGAAATTTTATCACGATGATTTTTCATCGCTTTTATACTAACTAATTTCAATATTGCTACAATTTTTCCCTTTTGGAAGTCTACACTACGACTTATTTCTAGCTAACCTAACCAATTGTAATATTACATATAGTGTTCTTCGCCATATTAAATACCATTTTTGGAACAGACAAATGCTTATAATAAAATCATCAAAAGTTTTATAAAGGTATTTTATAAATTTTTTTTAATGAAAACAAACACATGTAGAAATAAAATGATCTTTGCAAATTCTTCGGTGGATAATAAACTATCACCATAGACCACGATGCCGTATCACGTTATATAATGGTGCTTATATATATATATATATCAGATTGGAAATTGTAATGAAAGCGGGAGAGGACCAAACAGCTCAATATCTGTTATGCAGTTAAAGCTTTGTGTGAAAAATCCACGAATCAATATTGTAAGAACTTTCTTTTTTTTATAAAGAGAGCCAAATATTCCGTATGTATAATACATGAGTACCGTGTTGTTTGTATCGATACCGTGTGGATGGTGTGATTTAAAAAAAATCCAAAATTGATGGTTTTCGCCACTATTTTCAAAAATTTATAAATATTTGGCGAGCTAATTTATAAGCTCAAAGTGAATTTAGTTTTCATGAAATAACTGGAACCTCTAGGGGAAGCAAAAATAATAATATTGCGACGTAATGCTCGTGAGCTAGGCTACAAAGTATATAAAATATAACTTAAGAATTTTTAATACGAATTTATTTTTGGTTTCAAAGATATATAAGAAAATTATTAGAAAATAAAAATTTACAATAATTTTGGGAAAATGAACTCAAAAACTGAGTTAATATATTCAAATTAAGATGGATGTGAAGCGAATAAAGAGACTAAATTTACACCTAAGATCAAGAAGATTAGATAAATCTATATTCCACGGTCCGACTTGTCACAAAAGAGCAAAAGAAGTAAAAAATAGACAGTCCTTCATCGACAATTTAATTCTGATTTAAGTATATATATATATAATATTTATGAATATTATTCATGTGTGTGATTGTTGTTGTGTATCATTGTGTTGTGTGTGCGTGTGTGTGTTGTGTGGTATGTTTAGTGGTTGATGTGTATAAAATTTTTGAAGACTTTTGTTGAAAATATTTATTAATACTAGGAGTTCATCAAATATTATATAATAATTCATCTCGAAAACAGAGTGAGTAATTACTACAACAATATAATGAGAGAGAAAGAAACAAATGTATAAAAATATAACTAAACAACTACATTATGCTGAAAGAAATAAACAATGAAGAAATCATCTACCAAAACCTACATGAAGATATATATTCGTATCAATGTAGATATAGCATCGAGTGACGTAATATGCACCAGGCATCATTCGCAGTGTGAAGACAAAATTAACATAAAATAATTTTAAAACATTTTAGAAAATTCAGAAAAAATGTCTTCGAGATACTTATAGTTTTTGTACCGAAATCTTGTATGGTTCTGCTTTCTTCAACCATTCCTATATCATCCACACAAAAGCTCTTCCTTTTGGCAAATATCAATTTTACTATTTAAGCTATGTTTCCTTATAAATTTGAAACGAACATTCGCTAATTATTCTTAAGATAATATGCTGGTATTTTATGTGAACTGAACTTTTAAATATCTGCATTAAATCTTCTAATAACATGTACGAGTATATTTAGATTGAAAAATCAAGTTAATCTAATTTTCACATTTTAAAGTTAATTAATTAATTAATTAATTAATGTAATGTTTTTTAAAGAAAATGAATAATTAAAAACAGAAAAATACTATTCTTATAATGAAAATAATTTCATGTATTTTCCTATCTACATATTCTAATTTAACAAATTCCAAATCTTATTGTATAATTTGCAGATAGTAAACATTTCTTAAAATCAAAGACTGTCATTTTCTCATTGTTTGTATAACTTATACCACTCAATCATACCACTATGTCACTTTGAACACTTTTGATAAGTAGTGTCTGGCAATTGCGCAATACATAGTATCATTCAGAGGATTTATGATTAAATAGCATAAAAGTTGTTTACAGCCTCTCACAGATGTTTATTTTCAATTTTATGGATGACTCTAGACAGTATCGATTTTGAAAAAGTGATGACAAAGAGACAAATAGTTTAAGAAAATAGTCCATTACAGGTCCTTTGATACTAAGAATAGAAAATTAGTATAGATTTGAAAGCGCAGACACAAATAAAGGAATGAAACTGTTTTGAGACATTAAAATTTTAAAATATAATAAACGAAAGAATACGCTTCATGCTGGTAATCAAATTGTAGAAGTTAGATACTATCTGGTTATGAAATCCTGGATTTTATTCAGGATGATAGCTTTAAAAATATACGTAACTATTAATCAAATAAGTTGAATAATGGCTTGGAAAATCAGTTAATACTGATACGATATTATATTCAAAATTATTCAAATAACTTAAAATGTAATGTATTCTCTACGAATTAGAAGTTTACTATCAGAAGATGAAGGAGCACATGAGGAAAATATAAATTAGAAAACACTTTTATGAAAACTCGTTCATTTACATTTAATAGTGATAATAATAAATCATTTAGTGATTTTATTGACTTTCATTGTTAATTACAATGTTTTTGTTATTTGATTGATCTAAGTAGTTGATGTAAAATATTGTTATTCTGTATTAATTAATACATGTGGTGGTATTTGTTCTTAGAATAACATAATATTTGACATGACATTTGTTCTAAATCAGTAAATAAGTAGAAGGATTTGTATGTTTTATTTTGTTTCTGGAATACCTCATATTCGCAAGAGTTATATTTTATTATCCATATATATCAGAAACACAAAACGTTAAGCGTGTCCATTAATTCACATCTTAAGTAAAATACTAAGAAATGTTTTTCACTTGAATTTTTTTAAAAATTATTCAGAAACCATAATTCTAATTTAATCTACATAATACTCATAAACCATATTTTCTAAGAAAAATATTTGTAAGTTAATTAATGAACTTTATTTTCCAGAAAGAATATTTTCTGCAATGTTTTCTGTGCTCCTCAGTTTAAACTTAAATAGCTAGAAAGGCACATGAACATAGTAAAATTAGCATAATAATATAATCCTTTCAAAATCTTTTGGTATGACATTTTTTTCAAATACTTAAGTTTTTATTAAAATAAACATTCACTTATGATCAAATTTCTTTCATTTCACTTTCATATGATATATTTCTTCATCTTTAGCAATGACAACTGCTAAGAAATGAAAATAATACATGATTTTAAAATATTTTGTGTGTCTTAAAACAAGTTTAAAGCTTTTAACTAAATTTTTGGTTTGAATAAGCTGACAATTAATAACCTTATAATTAAAATATATGTTATTCTTCATAAAATATCTACTTTTTTTATTTCAATTATCATACATTAATAAATCGCAGTATCAAAAGTTGCGGAAAGTATATTCTCTTACTGTGAAAAGAAAATATTTCACATTAATCGGCAGCTTTATATAATAGTTACCCGAATTGACCTTGAACTATACAAGCTGAGTTTAACATGTGCCATTCAGAGTAAATACATTCTAATTTACCTTAAAATACCTTCATATCAAGTTGAGTTTTCCATGTAACCTATCATTGAAATACCCTTGACTCGTTCCTTCAGTCTTGTTGTTTCAGAGGCATTCATAAATTTATTACTGCTAGAAAACTTTAGTGCGGCATCTAAGGGTGAACAGAGTAGGCCACGTGAGTAATTATTTAAACATTTTGATAGTCTAATAAATTATTTTTTTGTTGAAAATAAATTGTTATGAAATCTTAAGTTTATATGAGTAGTTCTAGATATATTTTTTTACAAAATAATACCTTATTAGGTATTATTTAATAATACCTTATTAGGTATTATTTAATAATACCTTATTAGGTATTATTTAATAATACCTTATTAGGTATTATTTAATAATACCTTATTAGGTATTATTGCCTACCAATGAAACACCTAAATTGTCTTTCCGAAAATGACATTCGAGGTTTAGTTCAGGCTATATGTGACGAACCTGAGTATGATTAAGAAGTTAACAATTGTTGGAACAATGAAAAAAAAAAAATGAAGCTACCATCAGCATTTTACCTAGTAAAAACTAAGAAACCATCTCGTCTATCTTTGAATTCCAAAAAGAAATTACTATTGTGTCATATTTAACAAAACATTCAAAAATAAATCAGTTAACTTTCATCTACTATGCTCAATGATTCTACAATTAATCCTGAAAATATTCAGCTAGAGATTATGATGGACTATAATTACAATAAAGGAAGGGCAGATGCAGTATATAAAATGTGCAGTAGTACAGTATATAAAATGTGCAATTCGTGTAACTACGTATTCCGTAGCCACACGAACAAAGAGGTGGTCATAGATAACATTTTTGAAATTGGTAAACACAGTTCGAATAAACAGCCTAAGTTTGTATAACGCGGCATTTTAGTGAAGCCCAAAAATTTAAAGATATTTTTTTTAAAAAAACAATCTGTCCTCACAGAAAGAGCAGAAACGAAACCATTACTTCCCGATATTAGGCTTTTTCCAAGCAAATACAAACGACCTCAAAACTAGAAATTAGAAGATAAACCACCAAGGAAAATATGTGGAAAGTTCTTTATGTTACAGATTACAGAAAAATAATATAATAACGATTACTTGTCATGCATGTAAAATATCTGAGTGGAAAAGCCTGTTAATATAGTATTACTTTTCGGGGACTATAATAATAGGAGATATCACAGGTGAAATTTGATGTAGCCTGGAGTTAAAAGCTTTGTGTAATACGTTATACTTTGTATTTTTGCTTTTATTTTCAAAGAATTTTGATTAGTTTTTATCAAAATTTTTGATTATTAAGAATTTCAGCTTAAATATTTGTTCTGTTTTGCTTACATTTGTGTACCTTTTTGGTGGGGTATAAAATGCGCCATGCGTATACTTATGTTAAAATATTAAGCCCTTGTAGTTATAGATTAAAAGGAATTTTATAATAAATGCCATATTCTCAAAGAAGCTTGACCAGTGAATATGGTATTCCTTCCAACATTTCAGTCTTAAGAACGCGTTAAGAATTCATTATTTCTTTTTGGGTTTCTTATTGGAACCTGCAGTACAAAAGGAATTGAGAAATTAGAAATAAACTGTGAATGACGCAAAGTTCCCTAATTTGAAGAATTATTGAAATTTATAGAAGGCCAAACAGAAAAAAATATCAGATTCAGAGAAAAGACTAATCATTAAATTCTCTAATAGTCAAACGACTTTTAATATGAAATTCTTAATGTAATATATTACCTGCACAAGTTTTCATAAGTAGCTCCTAAACTCTTAATTCTGCCTTAAGATTATATTCTCTAAATTCAAATTCATAGTAACTTTAGCTCTTATAGGTAAAGTTTAAGTTTCTGTTTTAACTTTTCCTTTAAAATTACATGTTTCCCAGTTGTTTAAATGAAGTAAATTCTTAAAGCTTTTGATTCTCTCATAATTTAATATATTTTCAGTGAAATTATTTTGTTATTTTTCTGATGAAGAACTTTTCATTGAAATTGATTGATCAAAAATATCTTCATTTAATTTTATTTGATTTGTATGAAGAATGAGGGAATATGAGAAGAGAAGTTCATAATTAAATATTTTTTAATCCTTAGCTTAACAGATAAGTATAACAATAAATCTAGTTAAATTAACAAAATTAACAAAAGCGATTTCTGTTTTACTTTAAGAAAATAAAAGAACAGGACTATTTTAAGGAAAATTGTTTATTTAGTTAAAAGGTATTCAACTTTTGTTTGAAGATTTAAGGCGTTCATTTAATTACATTATTTTTCTATTTTCTAATGAAAAAATTTTCTTGAAATTGATTGATTAAAATATATTTATCAACTTAATTTATTTGATTTAATTTACTTCCTGAAATAAAGAAATGGGAAATATGTTGTAATTTTTTAATATTTAGTTGAACTATATTTAATATATTCGGGAGAAGTTTTATAAAGGCAATATAATATCAAATAATTAATAAACTATAATGAACATTTCAAGAATTCCTTTTTAACAAATTGAATTATAAATTATTTTTTTATGAGAAATCATTTGTATTTCCAAATTTTCATTGCATTTGTTAACAATAAGAGTATGGATATTATTTAAATTACACTAAAACCATTCAGAAAAATTAAAATGCGTTTTAACCGAAATACTAACATAATACTAAAAGATATAATAAAGATAGGTTTACATATACATAAACAATGATCTGCAATACATTCTATTTCAACTATATTTCCTATTTAATGCTTTTATATATATAAACTAAACCAAAATATAACACTCTTCTTCGTTATTTTATTAACAAACCTAATTAAATATCCCTTTTTAATTATTTTCTAAATAATGGTAATAATGAAATTTGTCTCCTTTTTTGGCAGAAGAATTTACTGTAAAAATACATTACATATACTACAAAGTTTCAATTAAAAATTTTTAGTAAAATTGTAATTACAATTACAAAGTTTCAATACGGTGTTTATTTCTCTAAAAATATAAAACTACAGCAAAGAATTTTAATTTAGGACAGAAGATTTAAAATTTCTCTCTTAATATGTTCATATTTTAAGCCTATATATTAAATACATTACTATAGATATAATAATCATAAATTAGGAAAGCTATCCGACTACGTTCAGAACAATGATTTTTTAAGAAAATGTATAAATTAATATTTTTTTTTATATTTAGTATCATCTGAATTAGAGTTTGAATAAAAAAACTGTTTAAAATTTTTTATTGTAATAAAAACTTTTAAACCAAAATATTTTAAAGCATAAAATATGGAAAAACTAGTATATTTTTAAAATATTCTCTTTTCAACAAAAATCTTCCTATAACATTTTTATTCAGATAGCAATTTATAGTTATGACATCTGTACAGAACCTGAAGTAGAATTTTTATAATAATTCACAATATTTGAGGAGTTATTATGAGTGGAAACAACAACACTTATTTTTCTTAAACATTTCCTCCACTTTTATGCTATAAAATGTGAATAAATCCAGTTATAAATCATACATTACAAAAGTCTTAATTCAGGCTCTCAAGAACAATACAGAAAACGTTTCTACCAAGTTTTATAAAAATATAAAAAAAGAGTTTCAGTCGTCACCTTTTAAAAATTATAAAGATACTAAAATTATATCATTCAGAAAATGCATTTAAAGTTAAAACTTGCACAAAAAATAAATATATACATACATTCCAAATAAATTCAATCATCCCTATACACTTTTATCAGTCATACCTTCTTCTTTCTCGTTTTTTTTTAAATTTGATTTTTCTTAGCAGCTCATAATTTTTTTTTCTGGTTTTCTTTGATGATGGTAACGAATGTCCTTTAGAATCAGCAATACGAATAAGATCAAAGTTCTTATATGCATCAACTCCATGCTTCCCAGAAGTCCAATCATATGCATGTAATGTATGTAATACTCCCATTTATCCCTCATTAAAGATGTACATATATATATGTCCCCTGAGTAAATGTTTCATAGTCGACAAATACATCTTTCAGGTTTATTTCCACAAGCAAGCAATGAAACAGTCATTAGAATTCCGCGTTTGTCATAGAGACATTTTTTAATAAACTTCGATCACATAAAATATGAAAATTTAATGGAATTAATAATGGTCTTTGGGAGGATTTTGCAATTTTCATTTACCTTTGTTCCGCAAACAATAGTATGTTGATATTTACACCAAATAAATTATCTTTTCGGGCATAGGCCATGCATTGGCTGATCAACTACGAAACAGCTTTGACAAAATGCTACAATTACAGCGCTTTGCATTTCTAGAAAATCACTAGTATTTCTTCTAATAGCATTCTATAGTAATTTTGTAATTTATTAATAAATTTTTTGAAAAGTTTCCCTTTTCCAACTAATCCTTTCCGACTTGATATTAGTTTACGAAGGCGGGTTCCGATTCTTTTCTGAATGTACTCTAAGCACTCATTGAGTGAAACTATTATATATATATATATATATATATATATATATATATATATATATAACACATCAATCAATAACTCACGAGACTAACATTGTAAACAACATTTTTTTTGCAAAATTTTTTTTTAATCATCAACATAACACCTTTTGTTAATCACCTTTTAGGGTGATACAATCGTTACAACGTTTTTTTTTTTTTTCACAAGAAATCTTTTTTGTTGCGAGTAAATAGCGATAAACAGCTTTCTGAATCATCGACTCGTTGCTGTTTTTGTTCCATCGAAAGCAATCGCGGCACCCACTTGGAAAAAACCTTTTTCACTTCACTTCAATAAACCTTTTTCAGTAAATACACTTCCATATGATATCTGTGTCATCTCAGCAATCTCACGGAGCTTCACTTTACGATCTATCATTATAATTTTTGTCACTTCACTCACATTTTCCGGTGTAACGGCTTCCACAGTTCTACCCGAGCGTTCCGCGTCATTTGTGTCAGTACGACCACGTTTAAACTCGGCAAACCACCAACAAATCGTTGCTTTTGATGGACAAGAGTCCGGGTAACATTTTTCAATCCATTGTTTTGCTTGCACGGTGTTTTTACCCATTAAAAAACAATGTTTTATCAGAACACGAAACTCAGTTTTTTCCATTTTTTAAACAAACTACAAAACGACTTTACTCCAACCTCGATAACTCAGCTGTTTCTGGTCCAATCGACTTAAAATTTTGACACGTTTCAAGCAAAGGTTAGTACTCTAGAAAGACCTGGTTACTGGTTTACTACGAGCGCCATCTCTGGGTTAGTTTCAGGAGTTATTGATTGATGTGTTATATATATATCACTACTGAGTAATTTTGTGAGTTCCCTTCATCGTAAAAAGAGGAATACTTTAACTGTTTCAAATGGCAAGAGAGTTCGAAGATACGATATGCATCATCATATTCCACGGTAGATGCCGATTTAGAATGACTAAGTGAACAAATGTCTTCACGGGATACATTTAAAATTTAGTTTGGAGCACATATTCGATAATTCTTTGCCATAGTTTCTATATCTATAACTTTATCCGTGTCAGTGGATAAAGCTGCTGCACACCCATTCAATATGTGTGACCTCGACATTGCCATGTACCATCACAAGATATATCACAGCTTGTCAAATCCTCCTCGTGATAATTCATTTCTTTATTTAAGAAGTCGCAGTACACATATAATCCTGTGCAATAATTGATACAACTTTCAACAACTTCGCTTCAGAGTTCCTAATAGTTCACTTTGATAAACATGTCATATGTAATTCAACACTCAGCTTTTTCGAAACATTACGGTCATTCCCAATGAACCGCATACCCAATAGAAACCGAGTACCGATTTGAAACATATTGCTCCTTTTTTAGCTGATAAAATAATATGAACAAAGCTGCAGTTTGTGCCTTTCAGCACAATATTGGAAAGGAAACCAAAACTGGACTCTTCCTTGAATTCTGAGCACTGTGATAAAAACAATGGACAATTCAATGACAAAATTACACTCATGGACAAAAGAAATTTGCGCACCAAGAAATAATTGCGGGATCATAACGAAACTTGGCATGAATGTAAATGTCGGGGAGATATGCAAATGATTAGAAATGCAGCGTGATTGCGCATTACGTATAGCCGGCAGAGAGCCTTTAACGTCGTTCTCCATGGAGTATAAAACAGGAAACCAAAGCTTGTTTGAGTGGGCTAAATCGTTTACAAAAGAAGAGCTGAGGTATACATGCCATTACGTCGTTTTCGAAGACAATATGAGCAGCTGTCACAGTTTGAGAGGGGGAGAATCATCGGCATGATGGAAGCTGGGTGGTCTGCTAGACGAGTTGCTCGTCAATTAGGCCACTCTGATTGTGTTGTGAGGAGGTCTTGGTACCAGTGGATCCGAGAGATGTCATTTACACGAAGAACAGGCTCTGGAAACCCTTGACAGACCAGTCGTCGAGAAGACCGCCACATCGTAAGAAATGCACGCGTACAGCCAACTGATTCATCGACCGCCATCCAGGCACAGGTAGCACCTTCACTAGAAGCCCCTGTGTCTTCTCGAATCATACGAAGGCGCCTGGATGAAGGACATTTGGGATCGCGGCGCCCATTACGTGTGCTGCCCTTGACTCCCACCCATCGACGCCTCCGTTTGGAGTGGTGCCACGCACGAAGAAACTGGACTGCAGTGGAAGGGAACCAGATCGTCTTTAGCGACGAATCCAGATTCAATCTTAACAGTGATGACAATCTTGTTCGTGTGTGAAGACCCCGGAGTGAACTCCTCAATCCTGCCTTTGCTTTACAGCGACACACCACTCCCACAGCTGGTGTGATGGTATGGAGTGCCATTGCCTACAATACACGGTCACCCCTAGTATTGATCCGTGGCATTATGACAGCCCAGCGGTATGTCCATGACATCCTGCAACCACATATGTTGCCACTCATGCAACGCTCCCAGGAGCCATTTTTCAACAAGACAATGCTCGGCCTCACACGGCAAGACTGTCTCACTACTGTTACTATCCTTCCTTGGCCTGTTCGTTCCCCAGATTTGTCTCCAATTAAGCATATATGGAATCATTTGGGACGGCGAGTTGGGCATCCCACGAGTTTGAACGAACTAGAGACAAGGTTATAGCAAATATGGAACGAAATGTCTCAAGACGTCATGCAGAACTTGTATACCTCAATGTCCGATCGTATCGCATCGTGCATTCGCGCTACAGGGGTTCAGCAGGGTATTAAATCCTCCGTTATTTTGCCTTTTTCTCTGAAATAAATGGTCCTTTTTCTTTGATTTTTTAATCATTTACTTATATCAAAGTAGTCATTACGTATGTAAAATTTCGTTTCGTTTTGATGACTCCTTCTTGGTTTACTTTCATGAGTACCTGTATCCTTTTTAAAGGTTTCCTTCATTAGTTTTCCTCAATTCTAATTTTACATTCACTGCTCATGCAAACTGTCTGAGTTACCTTACAAGCAAAATGACGGTTACCATGGAATTTTTTTTCTTATATAAATTGACGCTTATTTTTCATAATATCCCTAGTTTAAGTATGGAATATTAATCTAAAAAGCTACCACATAGTTTAAACAGTTATTTCCTACAGAAATAAAATGACCATGAAAAGCAAAACTCAAACATAATTCATACAATGTAGCTCAATACAAAATAGTAAATAGAGAAACAGAGTGTGTATTGTCACTGATGTTTTCGAACTTTTACCACTAAATGTGAAGCCAGATTTCCCAAAATGAATCTTGTTATATTTCAAAAGTTTTTTTTCTTAAATATTCTTAAAATCAGAAGAAAGAAAGAAACATTTTTGAAAAGACATATTGGTATATGAACCTCTGATTTTGTAATAGTGTCTGCAAGCATTTTTTTTTTTTTTTTTGGTAATGATCTAATATTAAAATGCTTATTACTTCATTTCTATGTACCGAAATTACAAATGGAAGGTAGCTTCAGAATGAGAAATTTCACATATTTTATTGAATAAGTAAAAAAAATCGATATTTCTCCCAAATTTATCGTTTTAGTCTAGTTGGATACCTTAACGTAAGAATACATATATTATTCATTTGGGAATGAAAAGGTAGATGCAATTTAAATGTTTAAAACCAAATGCTTTTTTCCAAAGAGATTATCGTGTCTCCCTTGTTCTTTTGTAATTATTTGAAGTATTTTTTCTTAATAAAATATTTAAAATGAGCTTTTTGTGTTCTTGAATGTAGGTGTCCTCTCATGTAATGTTCTTCATCTATAGTTCTGAATTAGTTAGCTCACAGAATTAATTAATTCAGCTTACGGTATTTTCCAAGTGCAGCTCAAGAATAATATTTACTCTCCAAGATGTTGCGAGGAACTTTAATAGTTTTGATTTAAGTAAACAAAACTTAAAGGATGAGTACAACTTTGAGTTTTCCACTGAAATAGCATGTCAAAAGACTTTTAATCAGAATGCTTCCTTTTCGGAACATCACCCCCGTACCCTTAGTTTTCCAAAATAAGAGTACATATAAGAATCTTCCGAAAAATAAATCAGTTTCAGTAAGCAATGCTTATTCCAACGAATGGCTATTCTTATTTTTATGCTAGTATTTTTGAAATAAGTATGTTTTATTAATAGTAAGACAATATATTTATACTAAGTTTAATAATTCTCAATTTTGACAATAACATAAAAAAAACAATCAATGAAAATATCTATACATTTTTTATAATAGAAAACCATTCACTTCTTTTTACTTTAAGTTGTTCTGAGTTTTAAACAAATTACAAATTTTAGATACTCTGAAAGCACTTTTTGTTACCTTAGTTTTTATAACATTTTTTTTTTTTAAATTAAAAACTTAATTTCAAGATCTTGATTCAGACACTTGCGTGTCCAGTGTTTTAACTATGTAAAAAAATAGTTTGAATGATAAAGAGATTTCAATTTGTTTTCAAATACGAAGAAACATTTAGCTAATTGGCATTTTTTTTCCAAAAATTCAATATGTCATATTTCTATATTCAAGCAAAACAAATATAAATATTTCCTTAAGATGTTGAACCGAAGTAAGATCTTGAAAGATTACTCTTTTTGTAAATTATTTTAATCATCAATTCTTTTAGTGAAATAATATTTTTAAAAGCCAAAATTTCTTGACAAGATCTTTCTGTTAATAACAAAACTGAAAATGCTAGATAAAAGTTTTTCTTAAAAAATTCGTAGCTACTTCTTTGTGTTTTAAGTGCGTACAGAATGTGTAGATTCTTTCAAGAGGGAATCTGAAATTTCAGTTCCGCCAATCTTTTGCTTCTAACAAGTGCTTGTTAGGTTGTTCTTCACTCTGTTTTCAATCTATCTAGTTTCTAACACTAGAAATAAATAAAAGTGCTGTAATTTCCCACAAACAATATTATGGTACCATCTGAATTTCAATCCAATATGGTACCATCGAAATATCTCAAGTTTGAACACTGATATTTAACAATCCAAAACTTTGCAAGCATCAAAAAATATGCCTATAAAATTTTCAAAAAATTCTAGCGCTTTATTTTATTTTCAAATTTATATTAAGAAGATTTCAGTAATAAATATTATTATTTATATAATTTTAAGAATTACTGTTGTAATTTTAATTTACAATTTAAATAAAAATTCAGTCATAAATTTTATTGATAATTTATTGATTTAAAAATTGCAACGAATAAATATATTCAAAAATTTAATACTATAATTCTATCATTTCTCAAAAATAAATTTTATACTGGCTTAGTAATTTGATTTAAAAGGGTTTGATGTGTGAATAATGGAAAACATTTTCATAAGTTTTAAATAAAAGATGCTCTC
>BMAW01084345.1:849261-911573 GCA_019974015.1 Nephila pilipes | reverse complement strand
GTATTAGTGCATTTTAACGAGGAAGTAAATGATTCAAGTATAAGAGAAGCTGTTATTTTACAGTAGCGTTAGTTAAATAATGAATTCATATATATGATGTGTGTGTGTGTGTGTGTGTGTGTGTGTGTCTGTGTGCCTTTTCTTTTCTTATAGAAAATAATATAACAGAAATACAATGTATTTGTTTGGTATTTGTATGTAAGATAAAATAACGAATGTTAAACTTCTATCTAAATGATTTTAACATATTTATAAAGTTTTAGACGCTTTATATTGAATTCTAATTCTTCATAAAATATGGTTTAAAGTGAGGCATAAAACAACTGGATAATGAAATTTCTTAAAATATGTACTTTTGTCAATTTAAACGGCTAAATATTTAAATCATTAAAATATTTCAATCTAACGATATAGAAAATTAAATTCGTGGATTGGGGGAAAATATTTCAGAAATAACTTGAATATAAATAGTTATTTAAAATATATAATTGCATGGATAAAAGTTACCTCAGCCTTCAGAATAATTTTCACACCAATGGCTGCGTGAAAGTAATTTTGAATTCATTTTAAAAAAGATATTCAGCTACCATTTCCATTTCATGCAATGGGTTTGTGACATTGATAAACAAAAGACATTTCATGTTTTGAGAATTTATTAGCATTTCAGAATTCATTATAGGGATTAAAAGCTCTGAAAAGTCATTTCATTTTAAGACATGCAGCCTTTAGATAAACAGTAAATGACAACTTTGGCAGTAAAAGAAATGTCAGGCTTTTAAAGCTATTGATTTTAAATCAACATAACTTCTTTTGGATTTTTTGTACTCTTATATATTCGTTGAATGCTAATATAAAATCTGATGATAAATCTTCAAAAATAAGTCTGACAAAATATATTAAACAAAACTACCTTAAATCAAAAATGAAATTTTTTACTTATATTTATGGTTATTCTGCTGTATAAAATTTATTCCGTTGATATAACACGAATAAGATTTCATTTAAATGTAAATTATGAAATATCAATTTTTATCAATTTATCGCTGTAATAATGCACCGAAAGAACATCTCGTGGGAATATAATGTTTTCCCTTTCATTATTTTTAAGTATTGCTTTCAGTTTAAATTATTCCAATTATGTACACTATCATTCTATTATGGTGTCCCCTTTAGCCTAAAGTTCATGGTCGCGGACTCATGGTCGGCGTTCCTTTCAGCGATCCATGAGTTCGACCCTAGATTCCACTAAACACCCATTGTGTAACGGGTCTGATGCATGTTAAATCTGGTCGGAGTCCCAAGTTCTCCATTGGCATGTTGTGTAAATTTTGCCAGATGTGCCAGATCAGTTTTGTCCTCGTCACCTGACCGATATTCAAAATTATGAGGTCTGTCTTCAATATATCTCGTATTGTTTCTCTGTGCGACATTAATAAACAACCGAATAAAATCAAATCATTCCAGTGTGTAATTTCTGCGTAATTTTGCAAACTATTAATTAAAAAAAACTGATTGCGTAATTTTTTTTCATAATTTCTTATTCTGTTGATGCAAATATGTAATTTTAAGTGTAATTTTTTTTATTCATATTATTGAGGCAGCTTATTTAGTTTTCACAGCACCTATTTTATATTCCAAACTATTCACAAGTATCGTAATTTTCAATAATTTAGGGCTACACATTGCCAAAAATTTCAATTTGTTTTTGCATTTATCGGTAGCCCATCCCCGATAGGAAACTTGGTTCTAAATTCGACATAAGGCATATAATTAGTTTAAGGATTTTTAAAATTTTTGATTGTCTTCCGCTCCTGTCAGAAGTTCACATTTGAAGGAGAGAGGTTAGTTTCATTATAATTTAGAAGAGTTTTTCCATTTTTAAAGTTAATTAATTAAAGCTAATTTTTATTAAATCAATTCCTCGGGTGAAATGGCTATTAATTTAATCTTTCACTACTAAAGGCCTTTCTGTTTGATTATGCTCCATGCTATTTTTTTTTTAATTCTCATTATTACATAAATAATATTGATGTATAAAAAGTCTTTTTCCAAGACCAATATTTATTCTTAACTGAAAGTTTTCATATCTTAGACTTTTAACAGATGAACATTTTGGTGTTTTATATTCACTTTTCTCTATAAAGAAAACGGAGCGACCAAAATGCTAAGAAACTACATTTTGAAGAGATGGCAAATAGGCAAATATATGAATAAATTATTCTTAAAATCAGCCTTCTGCATATACGAGACTTCAGTATACAAGCGTTTTGAATAAAGGTATTGAAGGTGAAATCGAAGCTTTCCTTGCTGAATCAAATTAAATTGTAATGGATTAAAATTTATTAAGTATAATTAAAACTTTTGTACTTTATTTACAAATTTGCTATAGTATATTTGTTGAAAAGCATTTTTAAAACCTTTTTCTGGTCGAAGATATGGATTTTTGTTATAACTGAAAGTTATGCGTGTTATTCAGACCAAACGACATAGGAATCCTTCAAAGCGTTGGTTCATACAAAAATGCATCGAATCAGAGTGATGTCAACCAGTGCAGTTTCTAATATACATTTTGTTGTAGATTTGAGATTTGAGGGATGTATAGTTTGTAACTCGACTATTCAGTGTTGGAGAAGTTCTGTGTGTATATATATTTCCGTATAATGTCATTGGAGATTTTTAACTGCTATAAAGCAAAAATTCTAAAGAGATATTTATTTACAGCAGATCAATGTTACTAGATATTCGTATGACTGTCAAAGAGACGTGTAGCTCGATGACTGTCTATGACAGTCTGAACATAGGAGTATCTCACGGAAGTTGTTTGATGAGAGAACATAAGTTAAACATTAGAATTGAATGCGTTCTCGACTTGCTGACTGGCTTTGTAGATAAGCTATAAAGGGTTGTCAAAGCGATGCGAAGAATGTCAGCAAATTAAACAAAACCTCAGAGGAAACAATTTTTAATCGGATATTGATTATGGTGCCCAGAATAAATTTGATGCATGACAATGAAACAATATAAATAGAAACTGATCAGGACATAAATTGCCTTCCAACCAGATTAGTATGGAGACACTTGATTAATTTATTTGATTAAGAAATAATATGTTTTTTGCAATAAAGTAAAATCAATGAAACATTAAGTAGTGCAACAAAAAAAATCAAACTTAGTAACTTGAGTCGGCTTAAAATTAAGAAGAAATTAAAAGGTCCTACATACAAAACTTGTTATTTTTATTTTCATTTGTTTTATTATTATATTATTTTGTATAAATGTATGGGACTTAAAACTTTTATGAATATTGTCCAGAATAAGCTTAACGATTAATAATTGTCGTATAATCAATACACAATACTTTGAATAAGCAAAATATACTCGATTAACTTGAATTGAAATGATATTTTAGAGCATATTATACGTTGAGAAATAACAATTAAAAATTAGATCTATACAAGCATTATTAGTTTTTGTTTTATGCTATTAAAAATTCAAAATAAATTTCTCGCAGATTTTTACTTTTTTTAGATGCAAGTATTTTCTATCCCCTAAGGTTTAATTTCTGTTTAAGCTAAAGTCTTAAACTTTTTGTAGATACTTTCCAGCATATTTACTATACAAGTAGAGCTTTATGTCGGAGAGTTTCTGCTATTTTTTTAAAAAAAAGTAAGAAATAAATATTTTTCAGAATTTTTTTTTTTTGGAAAAATTAACTACAAATTAATTATTTAAATTCAATAAAGAGTGAGATTTTCAATTCCAAACTAACTTTTGTTCCTACTAATTTAAAAATAAAAATCACTTGAAATAACTAAGAAAATATTAAAAACTTTTGTGTATTACTTAGAAATAATTTTAGAATTTTATATATTATTTAGAAAACTCTAAAAATTATTATTTTTTTTTAAATTTTAAAATAAGGATTTGCCCAACATTTTTTTTTTTTCAGAATCATTTTAGTAATTTAGTGTGGAAAAAGTCATGAACTACTTTTAATATTGTGGTCACTAAAATATTTTTGAAATAATTTACTGTGCATAACTTTATAATTACAAATGTAATTATTTCTCGTAGTTAACCAAACTTTCCTATTAAGACTATAATTCAGTTTATAAAAAGCATATTGAAAATGTATGAGAATCAAGAAAAGTCAATGAATAGGTTAAGCACAGGAATTAAATTGAATATAAAAAAGAATAAAATGTCGAGCTAGAATTTATAACTATAAAAACAATTTGAGTATTTCAGATTTAATAATAATTTCTTTATAAAAATTTAATCACTATATTTTCAATCATCTATTTTACTAAAAGTGATGCTATAAGAAGATATTGGAGAATTTATAGAATTAACTTAATAACGAAAATATAATTTTGATTTTTTTAATAATGTAAGTTATTTCTTTAAGACACTAATTATTTCATACCAAACAATATCTAGTTTGTGCCAAAAAGAAATTATTTATGTTATATTTCTGGACAAAATTCCTTATTTAAATACTTTAAATATACTTAAGGAATTTTAAATTGTTTGTTTTTTTATATAACTTTTGGGACAGAATTCTTTTCCCTTCTTTTTTTTTTATCAGTTTTTATCTTTCAAACTTTATTAAACTGATCATTAATGCTTAGACTCATTTTAACTAAACTCGTTAGTCTTATAAATGTCATTACCGCTTAATACCATTTCCATGAAACCATTCTAAAAATTCAGACCTTGCTGTTAAAAATAATTAGTTTGCACTGAACAAAATCTCTATACACATAATAATCATTACAAATTGTTTGAGAATTTATTTTGCTGCTCTAGCTAATAAAATCGGCATATTTATTTTAAAGGTTTGGTTTGATTAACATCACACTAAAAGCAACACGAGGACTATTGGCGACGGACCTCACAATTTTGAACCTTGGTCAAGTGACGATACCTGAGCTGGCATCCCATCCCCTAACTTCCACGCTACACCAGCTGGAGAGCTTTGGGTTCGACAGATTTAACGTGCATCCAGCCCCGGCTAAATGGCTTGTCTTCAGTGGCATTAAGGCTCGAACCCATGACCCAACGAAAACCGCCGGCCACGAGTCCGCTGCCATAACCGCTAGGCTATAGTGGCTACATTAACGATATTAATAGAGTTAATTATTGAAAAATAGCTTCAAATAACGTTTTAAAAATTAAATAAATTGTAATGCTAACGAAAAAATAATTTTTGACTAAATTTCATTCCTAATTTTTGTAGCCGAAAATTTTGTTATTAAAAATAAATAAAAACGGATTGCTTTATGTAACTTATTTTTATTACTTTACTTGCAGTATTTACATGTTTAGTAATGTTTCATTTGCATACGAAAGATCTTTCTTTAAGTCTTCCTGCATTGAATAATAAATTTATAACGTGTTCTTAAAAACATAAAAAAAAATAATGTTAAAATAGGCTTTTGAATTACTCTTAATTACACCATACCGTTTAGTTCCAAATGAAAACTATTTACAATTTTCTGATTACTTCCTCATATTTAAAATATTTATGTTGCTAATATTTTACAGCATACAAATTGAAAAAAAAATTTAAGTCTGTAAATTTTAATGTTTGAGATTACATTATTCTTGTCTCCGAAGCAGTATTGATCCTTAATTTATTAAAAGTTGGATAATGTGCTATCTTAAATTCCCTGCAGCACTAACATTAAATATTAAATTAAGCCAAACATAGTTAATAAAGTTCAGTCAATATGTAAATATATCATTAATTAATACTATTATCATTATTAAATATACATTTCTTATTTAAAAAGAAAGACATCTAGTTCATAGAGAAAATCATGACACAACGCACACATTTTCGTCAATTTTTAATATAATTTACATTTGCCTTTTTTTTTTTCTATTCCTTGCTTTCAATCTCTTGTTATCTCTATTTTATATGGTTTAATTTCCAAGCTTAAACGCAATAACTGTTGGAGTTTCTTCTTTTTAGTTTTCCACTTTGGAAAAATATATTCAGAAAAATCTTGTTTAACAATTTTAAATTTTAAGGATAATGCCAAAAAAGTATCAATTTTTCGCTTAATATGTTTCTGGATAACCAAACATTATAATCTCGACACGTGGAGTAGAAAGTAATAATAAATATCAAATTATTTCCACAGTTTCTAAGAATTTAAATGTTATCTACTAGGGTCGTTTAACAAGTCCTTAGAAAATCCAAAAGTGGGCAAGCGTAGCATCGAAAATGGCTTGTTTTTATTAAGCCCCATGACTCAATATACAACTGTCTCTGTTATTTCCATCACATCGTTTCATTTTTATTGTCGATTGAAACAAGAAACTTGTGTTTATTTACAAAAGTGGGAAAAAGAGTGTTTTGACTGGGGAATAACCAGTTATATTTAAATGGTTTAACACTGAAAGGGAATCAAAACTGTGTTAGATAAAGTTCTTGTCTTATCTGTTCTAGTGTTTACAGCTGTTTAAAATTTGGTGAATGAGTTTAAGCGTGGGTGTACATCCACAAAAGATGAGCGTCGTTTGAGACGTCTTGTGGAAGTGACTACTCCCAGAATGATTGACTAAATCTAGGATATGGCTTTGAGTGCAATGAATCAAAGTGATCGAAATTGTTGAGGCCACTAGCATATCGCAAGGTACAGTGTTTTCAATTTTGCATGAAAAATTGGCTTTGAAAAAAAATCTCGGTAAGATGGGTGCAGCGTTTCTTCTCACTGGAAAATAAACCCAATCGTGTGGTTTACTCTGAGGCTATTTTGCTCTTTTCATCGTAATTCTGATACATAACAGTGGACAAAACGTAGATACAGTACTACATTCCAGAGACAAAGGAACAATCATAACAGTGGATTTTTGTTGGAAAATGGGCTCCGAAGAAATCAAAGAAGGGGGGTGGGGAAACAGTGGTAAGTGACCACGGGTTTTTGGGATGCACGCTGAATCATCTACACCAATCACTTGGAAAAGAGGAAAACAATAAGTGCAAAGTGTCATGTGTCGTTATTGCACCAGTTGAGTAAAGAAATCAAGAAAAAACATCCTCATTTGAAAAAGAAAATTACCCTCTTTCTTCAAGACAATGCACAGGTGCACATCTGTGCAGATTCCAAAGCTAATATCGTGGATTTAAAATTCGAATTATTACAACATTCTTCACAACACTGGATATTTATCGGATTTAACCTCCAGTTATATGTTTTTATTTCCAAACTTAAACATTGGCTCGGTGGCCAACGGCTCAAGTCGAATGAAGAAATTATCCCCAAAATTGGTTTTATATGATTTAAAAAATAGGTGACACACTTGAAAAAGACTATACAGATAAAACTAGATTAAGTTGGGAAAAAACACATCTACATAAAATAATTTTTTTCGGTCTTTTTCTAATGACTTATTGAACGACCTTCGTATTGAATACTTTTTTAATGAAGTTCTATCGGGATTCTATGTCCTCATCTTTAACATATATTGTAGAAACTTCCTTTGCTCCCTGACTTTTTAAACATTAGTCTATTCTTATAATTTTAGGAACAAACATTTTTGAAACATAAAGTTTCTGGTAATTAACACTCGATTTATTATTAACCTCAGGATGACCATTGATTTTTTAAATATATTTGCAGGAGTGTAGAAACTATAAACTAAATGCCAAATATATTATGAACACAATACATTCAGCCGTCGACAAAAGTAGGATAAAACTATTCTTGATTACCTTTACTCATTGAATAATTATATTCAGGATGACAACATTAAGCCTTCTCCCTTTTTTCCTCAATTTCAGGAAGAAACAGGTAAATATTTTTAACAGCAAAATTGTTTTGATAATGTAAAACACCATACCACATATCGCCGTGTATGTATATATATATATATATATATATATATATATATATATATATATATATAATTATTAAATCTCTTAAAAATATACTTATTTTGATTTAAAAGATAAAGAAGAAAATACAAAAACTTAATAATAAGAAAATTAAAGCAAATATTCAATGAAAATTGAATAACTAATTAAATGAACAATATGAAAGCAAGCTATATAATACTATCTCTTGTTTAGAGTAGTGTACTCCGTTAAGCATGTTTTATTGCTCACACTTCAAAATGAGTAACAGCTCCATTAAAAAAAAGGCAAAAGCCAAATATGCAAAATGAGGACACAAAGTCAGCAACAATCAAAATTGTGAAATGAAAGGGAAATCTATCAGAAAAAAATTGTAATGTAAACCAAAACTCAATGCGAAATATAGTATAAAAAAGCAAGCACTAAAACATAAAATATATAATTATTAGTAGGAAACTTCAGTTTCATCGATATTAGGTAAATTTGAAAGCAATGCGTCCTGTGTCATGCGAGAGTTCCCATAATGATGGTTGAGAGGTTTCACAAAATTCTTGGAGATGACTATAAAGAGTATGATATGTGGTAATAATGAGGCTCGTTGTTGTCCTGCATGAAATGCAGTTTATCATTACTATAAGAAGTGTCTCTGTGATTTGAGTGCAATACCATTTGCTCAAATAGAAAAGAAAAAAGAGAATTCAGAGAAAGTGTTATGAGTGTCCTAAAAATTATGCATTAAAAAGCTTCCGTATAATAATAACCTGCTTTGTATAAACGAAGGAGAGGTCATATTAAATGCAGAATAAAATTATAAAATAAATTATAAAAAATTATAAATTGTACCTACCTAATATAATCTAACTAGCAAAAGAAAAATACTTATAAATTTTACTCTTACTACACATTCATAACAAATTCGTCCCATATTATTTGTTATTTAATATACTATGCAAATTATTTGGGACAAGCTATTGTTTCTGGTAGGTGTGCCTGATACCACTTCGAACCGATTTTATTTGCTTAAACTGAATGTGTACCACCTCAAACCGAATTTATTTGTTTAAAGTGGGCGTGAATTGTTAATGTAGTGAAATATTATGAATATGCGCTTAGGTAAGAAGGATTGTACAACAAAAGAACGGATGATGATCTAGAGAACATGGCTACTAATCTAGAAGAATCAATGCTAAAACGTCTGCAACAGGTCATTTCTGTTAAGAGAGGACATACGTCATTATAAAAAGTGTAATGTAATTGTATAGAATGAATAAAAACATAGTTTTCTAAAAAGAGTGTTTTTTTTTTTTACTTTGTCTCAATTAATTTACACAGGTATGTTTTACGTTTCAAAAACCATTTTTAAGAAGATTCTGATTCAATCTTTTTGAATTCTGTGGAACTTGAAAATATATGTTTATTTTAAGTTATCACTGGATTTAAGACATAACTTACAATTTTAAAATTTTATACGCGAGAAATTTTTTATTTGGTGGTTGAAGTCTTTTTTTTTTAAATTTTTTAGCATTAAATGAAGAGTATGTGCTATAATCTGTATATTCCCTGGGTAATTTCGTCTGGAATAAAAACAATTACTTTTTAATATATTATACTGTATTGAAACATTATTCCTTTACGTGAATACTAACAAGGGCTCAAATTTAGCTGGAAAATGGAGTGTAAATAATTAATTAATTCTTGAATGGTGTGTAAAACTTAATATGAAACTTTAATTTCTAATTCGTCAGAAGTTATTTTTCTTTTGCATATTTACTCAAAAACTTAGAGAATTAAAGTCTTAGACATAAATCTTATATGTTTCTGGGAAGTGTGAAAATATTGTTTCCCGGAAAAAACATTAAAAAAGGAATAAGAATAGGAATGAAACTAATATACTTCAAAATCACTTGATTTAGTCAGATAATGTATGTTAAATGTTTCATGTAATCCTGATAAAAAAGTAAATTATCATTCATACAAAAAACGTTTTCTGTTGTTTTTAACAAACCACATTTTGAGCTAGCGAATCAATAAATCAAAAATAGAAATAAGTTGCAAGGTATTCTGATGCAGTAAATTTACCTTCAAATTACTTTCTAAAATACATTATGCTTAAACAGAAGGATTACATCATTCAAGCGATGAAAAGATTATTTGCATTATATATATTTTTTTCATCTTCCTTCTTCCTCAATATTCAAGCATCTAAATTATACTTGTCTCTTCATTTCTTTCTCTATATTTTTTTTATCACCATCATGAAAGAAATAATCAGACCAAAGCTTTACTTTTTCCCCATCTTGTTTCAATCTGCACCGATAAACAGGATTACACGTGAAGCTTTCCTTTATTACAATGTAATAATTTTTTTCGCTTTAGGGTACTTCAGCATTTTTTGGATTCAACGGGATTTATCATTTAAGCGTAACATCATTTTATGAGTATTCATTAATGGTTCATTAAATTGACTTCTGTATTAAGTTTTATGACTGATTAATTTCTTATTATTACAACTCGATTATATAAATTTCTAATATGTTACTGCAATATTTCTAATAAGAAAATAAAAATTTAAAGCAATTACACACACACACACACATATATATATATATATATATATATATTGAATTTCTTTAAAATAACTGTCTCATGAAATGAAATTAATTTTCGAATAAAAACCTGAATTTTTTTTCTAATATAAAGTTCCAAAACAATAATATAATCCGAAATTAATTCATAATATCTATAAGTATCTGTATAATTTATAAAAGAAAGATTAATTTCTTATAAGTTATGGAATGATATTTTGTTTAAACCTGTTATATATAACGTTAAAATGAAGAAAATAAATAAAGACGATTATAATTTTGTCCGAAATTGTTCATATTTTTTTCCCACTTTTCAATATTGTATAAATTTTAATGAAAAGTATTCTTAGATATTTCATGTTTACACTAAAAACGCAAGAATTTGCTTGTATTTGATTCGGGATTGCAAAAGTATTTAAGAGTATGTAAATGTAAGTTAAGAATATTTTAACACATTTTCTTATTGTAACTTTAATGTTTTTCGATATTAAATGTAATGTACTTTGACATATTTTTACTAATTGTACTTATGACATTATTTGATGATAGTATTAATTAAAAATATCAAAACCTTGACTTATTTTAATTTTAAGTATGAAAGTATTCAGCATTGCTGAAAATATAGTTTTTTGTATAAATATTTCATTTGGCGAATTCTTATTTTCGTTTTGAAACAATTACTTGTATGTCAGACTGCAAATTTTTTATCTATCTATCTAAGCAAATAATTTTTAAGATAATACACATTCTTGTTTTTTTTTTTTTTTTTTTTTTTTTCAAAACAAACATCTAAATCTGCATATCAGAGAAGCAGTAAAAGTATTCAAATTAGTATATAGTTTCTTGTACACAATTTTAGTAAGAAATAGTACATTAAAAATCAAAAATATGGGATAATATATTGTGAGTTTAGAAGTAAAGTAAGTACTGGGCATTTTAAAAGTTTAAATTTTCCTATCATAAGTAAGTGCAGTACAGAGATGCAAATTACAAGTACAAAGAAGCAAAAAAAAGTTTTAAAAATTATGATTCTATGATTCTAAAATTTGGGTATTGTTTGACATTTGATGCACTAAAACAACTTTAAATTTTACTATTTTCTAAAATTATTAGTAATCACGGATAACATAATTCTGTTTTTATTGAATTCTTAACAAAAAATGTTCGATCTCATCTGAACTTCTAACAAGTCACGCGTTTTAAGTAGTAAAGCAATATGTTTTTAATGATTTTCAATTAAAATTAACATTTTGTCAGGAAATTAAGCGCTTATTGGTATTTCTATATCCGTTTTTGCAATACATTACGTTATTGGCAATAATTCTTACAATGAAAATATGTACTCGTATTCATGAGCGCATATCATGAAACATTTTATTCTGCTTAACAAAAAAGAACTATAAAAGTAATGCCAGGAGATTCTACTTTCAAAAGTACACTAAATGTCTTCCCCAAAGATGTATTTTAACTGTTTTACTTCTAAATTCTGACTCGTTGCTTTTTCTTTGTTTGATTATAATAGAATTCGTGTATTCCTATTTTTCTTCTGTTATTCAGTCAAGCACCATATAATCGCTTTATTACGAGGCACGACCATCCCTCAACATACAGTATGATCGTCATGTTCTAAGCTACAAGAGCATAAGTAGATCAATAGCCTTGAACAAGGTAATTTTCATATGGAGCACCCAAATTTATTCCCCTGCATTACTTTTGATTTAGCAATTGCTTTCTATTTACTCATAGAACCTGATATTGATGAAATTTACTAAGTCGTTTGCTTCTGTGGTAGCAAATGATTTGTAATCTTACTGATGATGGGAATGAAAAGAATCCAAGACATAAATACCATTGAGATACTAAACAGCAGTAAGAAATAATTATTTACTACTATAAAGGAGTTGTGACTGATCAATTTCTCAGTGTCAAGAGCAATTTGATTAAATTTAGACTTAAAAAAGTAGTACTAAATATTTTTTTCATATATCATATGCTTTTAATGATGTGAGAAATAAATATTTTTTTAGAAACATTTTTTATTCAATATTGTTCCAAACATGTTCATGGTTATTTTAAAAAATTAATAGAATTTTAAACAACAAATTCCTTTTAGAACAGTCCCAGTCATGATACTTATTTTTTCTTTTATTACCACATTTTAGATGAAAATTAAAATATTCAAAATAAAAGGCAAAAATTTAATTAAGGAATGATGAAATGTCTTGTTACAAATGCATTTTGGGCAGACTATGATTTAGCATTTCTACAGCAAATGGGCCAGAATTGAAAAATTAAGCTTTTTTATTTATTTGAAAAATAGGAGAAATTATTTATCCCCTTTAATTAAAGGGAAAAATATTTTTCTTAACTTTCTCACTAATTTTCGAAAATAATTAAATCGTTTAATCACAATTGATGAAAGAAAGTTTTTTCATACTTTATTTTTGATAGTTACAAAAAAAATTCCTAAAAACATCATTAAATTATCATTGAACGTTTCAAAATGAAAAGCATAAAAGAAATTTTAATTTCATCCAACTAAGATAGTAACACATATATAGATTAAATAAAAAAGTTAAATACAACTTACATGGAAAGCCTATATAGGAAAAGTTTTAAGGGGACCTCACCTTTTGACCAATTTTTTTTAAGTGTTTAAACTTATCTTTTGTGTATATTATTAACAGTTACTATTAAACAAAGTAATTTTAAAACGAAAAAAAGGGCTTAATTTGATACAAATTTTAAAAATTATTTTTTTTTTAAAAATTTCAATGGTTTCAAAATTTTTTCTTCTTTCACAATTATCATTATTTTGACACCAAAATGTTTTCAGGATCATAAGAATATATGTAACAACTTTAGGGATCGATTTTGCAATAAACAAATTAGTTTTTGAGAAAAAAAAAATTAAAAAGCATATATCTATGGAGAATAGGTCAAAAAAACGTGATTTCTGCTACATTTCCTATTATAATAGTTTTTCTATTCAAAATATTGTAAAATGGATTCCTAATTTTATCAAGCATATTATTTATTATAAAAACACACCAAAACTCAAGTTTTTTAATATATATCTGTTAAAGTTTTGTTGTTTTAAAGACCATGGTTTCATGAAAAATCCCAAACTGAGAAAACAATATTTAAAAAATAATAATCAGTAAATAAATATCAAAACAATGTCTAATTGTTGTAATAATTTGTCAATATAATGTATAGATATATACCTTTAAAATAAAGCATAATATAGTTCAATTTGAAAGTATTTAACAAAAATATAAGCTTTTATAAAAAGTTTGTCTGAGCCCGAAATTGCGAAAAATTTGAAACTCTTCATCTGACTGCTCTTTGAAAGAAACATATATTAAATATATTTAAAATCAAATGAAATATATTAGATAAATAAGTAAAAGTATATGAAATGTACAATGGAAAATTTAAAATATTTTGTAAAATTTATTTTTATTTTTTAAAATTTATTTTGCTACTTAATTTCAATACCTAATATAAAATAAAGTAAAACATGTTTAATCTAAATTGTACTATTTTCTCAATCAGATCGTTTCAAAACTTCGCACAGTTATATCAGAGGTATCAAGGTACATTTTGAGCTAAAAATTCAAAAATCGATATTTTCATCGATTTTCGGCATTTGAAAGGTGTCAAGTCCCTTAAATAAAGTTAATATGTCTTCTAAAAATTAGTGACTTTATATAAATAGTAATGGGTTAAAATTTATAAACAGTAAATAATCATGAATAAGCTTTTCCCTCCAGAAAAGTTTTTATTCAAAAATATTCAAACTTAAGTCATTAAATTTTAGATTATTCTATCATGTGCTTCCTTTATTTTTCCGTATCGAAGGAAAAAATTTCCCGCACTTCCCATATCAAAGGAAACTAACTAACGCAGTGTAAGCAAACTTCAAATTTTAATTATTCTGTTATTATATGAACAGAAGAAAAATAATCAATGTAAAGCAACACAATAACATTTTATTACAGTACTGATATATCATATAAAGTCCACAATTTTTAGTGGAGATATTAAAATAGGAAATATGCTGTCTCAATAATATAAAGGAAAATAAGATTTTATCTAGTATAATTAAAATTTTGAAACCATTGTTTTTGATTGATTTAAGCACGTGAATATGCATGTTTTAATCTAAGTTTTGGAGAAACTTAGGTTTTTAAGAGAACTAACTCTGGTCTATTTGTCACTTTGACTCCAATATGGTTAAAAAATAGTGTCAATGGGAGTGTTGCTGCCCCTAAGAGTTTTAACCGTGTTAAGAACTGGTCAAATAGCTGCCTTATTCATACTAGTAATTTAATTTTATCACACAAATCCAATTTTAGTTGGTCTAAAGGTATGAATCGATTAGTTTCCAGCTGGAATATTTAGTTTCTCCTCCAAGAGCTTTTCCAAATGGAAGTAAGTGATCTACAGCCCTGTCAGATAATCTTCCGGGCAGTGGCTACCTTGTAGGGAGCATGCATCAGTCATGGAATTGAAATAGGATGAGATACTTAACATGACCAAACTGCCTCCCTGCTGCCGACAGGATAAAGAGCAAGATTCATGTCGGAGGTCGAACCAATAATAGGCTCAACCATCTGGGTCATCTATATTGAATTGAATTTCTTTGCTGAAGAGAACAGAAAGCTATTTATTTTCCCAATCATTATGTTTCTTAGATCAAAATAGTTGTCCCTCTCTATGATGTGTTTTGAGGATATAGAATTCGTCGCATATTTCGATAAACATTAAATGCGCTTGCTGGTAAAAGAAGATAGGCTGTCGATTTGGAAAATGGGAAGTCAATTTTGTTGGAAATTCAAGGGACATACTTCTTTTTACCAGAAGCAGCTCACGAATGTTGTCTATCTTGTCGTCAAGATGTCTTATTGGATCTGTTTTCTTAGTTTGCTTCTATAGATGTCCCAATTTTCGATACGATATTATGTACACCAGATCTTTTGCATTACATGTGTTTTGAAATGCACAGTCTTCTATCCTTCAAACTTTAAATACTATATTTCGGTTTCATCAGCTTGTGAGAACTCATTATTACGAAGCATATCAAGATAAATTTCGATTCGTAAAACTGGTTCATCTTTTATTTCTTACAATAATTATATCATTGGATAAATGCATGGAATAAACACATTTTTAGATTATGATCTTATCAACTCGATTTTTGTTAGTTTCTTATTAATGCATGTTTCTTATTATTCCTTTTTAATCAATACGAACAAAATTTTAAATCTATCATACTCATAATTATATATATATATATATATATATATATATCCTTTATTATTTTTATTACTCCAGCTTGTTTACTTTAAATGTTACCCAAAAAACAGTTCATATATTTATGAGACATACTACATGATGCTCAAAGAAAGAGCCCATTCAACAGAAAAGTGAATAATCAAAAAACAAATCAAATTATGCCTTAAATTTTTTACCAGTTTTGAGACGAAATTGAAGATAAGAAAGCAATACAAAGTAACACAATTTTTCACTGAATTTGGAACTATTAGTATTGAAAAAAAATTAAGAGTGCAATTATATGTGGAGATATAATGTTAACTTTGATTTTACAACTAAAGAGACAAGTATCCGTACAAGCATCATATCGCTATTCTTCACTTATAAATAATAATGAATATATTACTTGTATTAATCAGAGACTTTTTTTTTTTTTTCATTTAGTGCAAACGAGAAAATATTGGAATATGGTCTGACTTTGACCAATATTGAATTCAGTTGCAAGGAATAAACAATAAGAGGCTAAATATTTCGTGTGTAATTTATTAATAGTAATAAGAAATTAGTGTTTAAAATGAAAAAAAATACTATATTTTGCAGATAATAAACAAAAATAAATTAATTTAAACGCTAGAAAATACTTAAAGAATTAAAGCACACACGGGGAAAACAGAAAAGTTCAACTCTAGTGAAACGAAGACGTATTAAGCATTGTAGCTTGAATTATAAATTATCTTGAAGGAAAAACATTTCACCATCTCCTCACACGCAGAAAAATAATTGCAAACTGTGTCAAAATGCCACCATTAAACTCTAAATGTAACAGTTTTTTAATGTTGCCAAAATACCAGAGATAAAATGTGGGAAACAAATCACAAATCAAAAGACAGCACAAAATACATGGACTATTGAAACAAAAATTACTATTAAAAGACTTATAAAAACATAACTTTAAAAATCAGGAATCCTAAAAGGCTTAAATAATTAATACCAAAAATAGAAATATCATAAAATAAAAAGAAAGCTGCTTCATCTATCAAACTAATTTCGCTACTCACTCAAAAAAATGGAAAGAAAAAGAGAGAGAGAGAGAGAAAAAAAAACATACCACATAAATAGTAAAATTATATGAAATTTAACTGAGATTAAATAACAAATAAAAAGAAATTCAAAAAAATGGATAAATAAAGTTATTAATTATTAAAAATTTAAATTAAATTTATTAAGATTAAAAATTTAAAAAAATTTAAAGTAATAATAATAAAGTAGAAAACAATAATAAGTAAATAAAAAATAAAAATAATTAACTAGGCAAGTTTTAAATTAGGAAAATTTAAAAACTAAAAACTTAATAGAAGAAAAAAAAAAGTAAGCAAAAATTTAATAATTAGTGAGAACAGAAATAAAATATAATCAAAAAGGAAAAAATATTTTATCAAACATTTTATTGAAGTATAAAAGCCAAAAATTTAATTAGTTAATTAACAATAAAATTTACAGTTAACCAATTACTTTTGTTTATGTATTTTAAGTTTTTCAAAACATTAACATGATAACACAAGTAAAAATCACGTTATTGAATTAATTTTTAATATTTAAAAGTATATTAACTAATTTGGTATTTCTAAGTAGTAAAAATGTATAAAATGTTTCTATTTTTATTTAAACCTATATTGTTCTGAATGAAAGAAACTTTGTTAAAAGGGAAATGCTTGTAACTTATTGATTTTTTTCTTAAGTTTATTTATTTTTGTTATTCAATCTTTCTTGGTTTTTGAGTTCTTTCATTTTTAATTTTATTCTTCAATTTTTAGTTTTGCAAAAAATTTTCATATTATAATTTTGAATTATATTATTTTTTCTAGAATAACCCAGCATTACAGTCCGTAGCCTGTGACATCGTTCAATATGTTATTCTACATTTTCGTCTTTTTTAAATAAAACTTTCATTTAAATTTTTCAATTTTTTTTTTCTAATTTTATATATTTTTTTAATTTCTTGAATTTTTGTATATAACATATACTACTCTTTTACTTGTCTCAGTAACTTTTAATAATTTTAAATATTGTTTTTTTATATTTTTTTAAAATTTCTTTATATATTTTTCTTTAATTATTTTTACTTTTATTTTTAATTATTATTTATAATTTTTTGTTAGTATTTTTTTTAAAAGAAATGTTTACATTTGTTGTTTTTTTTTAGTAATTTGTTGACCGAGTTTAGACAATAGTTTTCTTGTTTTTTTGCATGATTTCCACTACCTTCATATTTTTAAAGTTTTTAAATGTTGCTTATTTATATTTCAATATTTTTTTTTTATTTTTCGATAGTAAATTAAGGTAAATAATTTTTTTGCAATATCTTTAAATCAATCAATTAGTGTTCTTTTTCTGGCGGCCAATTTTTCTTAATGGCGGCGCGTTGAAGAAAAGTTTTAAAGAAATCACTAAGCTTGAATTTGTTGGATTTTGATGTTTTATGTTGTAATATTATTTTTGGTAGCATTATGTTGCTATTTTGGTGAGTGATGTGAAAATTTTCTTTCTGCTTGTGTTTGTTTTAGTATTTAATTTTCTCCTCAAGTTTGAAATATGATGACGTGTCTTTGGTAAATTATACAAATTTAGCGAAGCTCAATTACAAAACAAAATAATTCATTATTTAATAGAATCTATTTCTGTATATATATGTATTACAATTAACTAATAGTTATTCCTTTCGACGTGTTTCTTTAAAAATGTGTAAAAAAAAACATACATACATTCACACGAAAGGAGTTCTTTACTTTCATATTCTTATGCAATGCAATATGACAATTGTCATATCCTTTCAACACAAGTATAAGTTATTCGGTCAAATATGGACAAATGTATGAATATGTGGCAAATATAGTCTCTCTCAGTCAAAAACCTATTTAATTCAATCTGAAACGCTTTAAATTTTTATTGGCATTTTAAACAATTTGTGTTTACAAAGGACAGAAAATATTTTCAAAGAAAAGGTCGCCATTGATTCTGTTATTGCACTATTCTTTGGAGAGAAAATGATAAACAGTAAAATTTTATTGAAAAACGTTTGTTACTCCATAGCGTAACTTTAACTGAATCACATTCCTTTGAGGTCAAACAAATTTAAGATATAAGTGGAGCAGAATTTTCCAATGTACACAAAAATTATTGAGAGCCTTTTTTTGGAATCAGTAAATATAGATACGCTTGGGATAATGCTGTCGCATAATCTAAATAAATTCTTGGCTTGTGTTACAATGCGATCCAATACTTAGATAAGATGTTTCTTATTATTTTTCTCCCTAGAAATGCAATTACGCTGAGAAGTTTTCAGCGTCTTTAAAATTAATTTGTTCCATGTAATTAAATATCTTCCCCCTTTTTTTAGATGTGACAATTAATTCCGTGGAGATAAGGTACAGTGATTTTTAAAACTAAATTTATCTTAAACATATATCAAATTCCTGATTTATCAGGGGCCTAATGGTTACAGAATTTAATGATGATTTTAAATAAAAATTTAGGAGCAGTTTTGTAGTACCAGCGATGAATTGCTCATGATAAAGTATTTGCAAGTTATTACTCAAATGTCAAACTATTTGTGAAAGAAATGTAATAAACTAAAACTCTAAAAAATGTATTCCTTATTTTCCCTTATTATATTTGTAGTTCCTTTATTATTCATACTGCTTTTATGTATCACTGTGCAGGAAATATAGAGATTTCTTATTCTATGCTACATAATTTAAAGGAAATTTGTAATGATGATTTCAGTAATATATCTGTTATTCTATATAACAATACACACAAACACACACGCAAGCACGCACACACAATCTCCTTGTTTGTTTCACCAGGGAAGTCAAATTAAGGATTATATTGGGCGCTAGATAATAGATTTAGGGATCTTAAGGTATTTCATATGGTGTCCAACAATCTTGTAGAAAATATCCCAATGAGTTCAGAGCGTGAAAACTGCTGATCTAGGCATTTTTTGAAATATATATATATATATATATATATATTATTCTTGAATTCTCATTTAAGTATATTTTAGTAGTAAGATATTAGTGTTTAATACATTTAATATATTGATAATATTTCATTAATCATGAAATTAGGTTGAAACTATAATACGAATTTTGTCTACGAAAAACACGAATTTTGAGGAAAGAAATGATGCTTAAATAAGTCTATTTACAAGTTTATTGTAATACCTTAATTATTGAAATAATACTATAGGCTTAGAGATATGTTTTGCAGCTTTCATTCCTTGTCCGTATTTTATAGAACAAACATCATTAATGATGTTTATAACTATATGTGTTATTAAGAATATTTTAGAGCTATTTAATTTGATTTATCTTACAAATTTGTGCGTGACGGAATAAAATCCTTTAAATACTAGGCATATCGCTGATTTATAAAAATCATCATAAATTCTTTAAAATTCCAATTCCATTCCGGAATACAGGAATCAATTGAAGAATAATAATTGGTCTTTTCATAAAACAGTAATTTTTAGCACAATAAAATACTTTTTGATAATAAAATTCATGACTATTACCATAAAAGTCGAATTAAACTTAGTTATCGTCTCTTTAAGAATACGAGTTATAAATTAATCATATATGTATTTCTGTTGAAAAATTTGTTAAATATAATGCAATCATATTTTGAGATGCTTAATAAAACGCATCTTTTAAATATATGAAATCCGCGTTAGCCGTTATTTCCTTTTAAATTAAAGGGTCTTAAATTGATTATAGTTTGCGAAGACAGGACTCATTATAAAATAATAGAAGGCGGAATGAGAAGAATTTTAAAGATGATTGAATCTGTACGTTAAAGATGTAACGTAATTTCAATCTGTAAGTTAATTTAATGAATTCACATAATATCAAAATTAAAGGTAGTAATTCAAAGTAGCTAATGTCTCTTTAAACATAATCAATAAACAAGTATCTGAAAATGATATTTTCAGTATGATTAATTCAAAATGAATTGAAAGTGAAATTACAAGATTTCATCATTAGATTTTAATTATTCAAGAGAAATATTCAGGGATACAGTTTACATATGCGTTACTGATCGATTATATGAGCATCTACATTAAAGATGGAACTCTTTAAAATACATATTAGGTTTAATTTAACATGCTTCTTATTTTGTGTTTGAAATGTTTCTTGCCTATCAGCACTTAAACATGACGTTTCGGGCTCATACATCTGTAGCAAACGATTTGATCCGATTTATTCGCAAACTCTAGGTACATTGTTTTTTTTTTAAATTAAAAGATAAGTTAAATATTTGTTTTGACATGTACTTATAAAGGATAAGATGTATTTTATACAAATGTGATTCCGTAATGTTGGAAACATTTTGTTTATTTTTTGGCAGTGACTTAGAAATTAAATTCCCGTGAAAGATTAATTTATTTAAAGAAATTTAAATTCGTTGATTATTATATTAATTCAAATATTTCATATCATGAGGAGTCAGTTTACATATAACAGGTGAAATGTTTCTCTACTTCAATAAAGACACCGGTAATTTTTAGAATATTCATATATTCTTTCATAAATTACAGGGGGAAAATACTTTCCTACATGCTCGGTAACTGCGACAGACATGTTTATAGATCACCTTCTCCAACGAATTCCAATGCCCGTCTCTTTCTTTACAGATAGCAACACTTTCTTTCCATCCGAGAATCATGCCAATACGCCTTGTAACCCATCACCAACAGTAGACAGACATTACACCAGGGGTGTCAAACTCATTTCTATCAGCGGCCAAATTCCAAACATGTAAAGTTACTTGGGCCACATTATAAATGGTTTTGGAGGTAGTTTGTCTTAATTGATTTATCTTCGAGGTAGCTGGTAACTAGTAATTGGTAACACGTATTTATATTATTCACTGTGACATTATATGTTATATAACTTTGGACACTAATAGCATTATTAATATCAAGCAGATTATTTTATCTTGTATGTAACTACACAAATAGACCAATTACCACTTTCCTTGGAATGACCGATGAAACAAAAATTATTGACCCCCTTCAATTAAACTGTACGATGTACGATTAATTTTTCCTGTATATAACAGAATGTAGCTCTTGCTAACTCAATACAGAAAAAGCAATTGCTGTACATAAGTCATGTCAACATTTTAGTTGTAATTCAAGTCTTATTGGTGAAATAAATGATATTTCCATTAACAAGAAAATGATGCTTGTCCTTTATTAAATACCCTAATTATTTTAACCTTAAAAGTTATTGAATTTTTATTAAAAGTTATTATTTTCAGACCATTTTATCGACAGTCTTAAACTAAATTAAGTTTTTGACATTTTACGTTTAAATCAAAAATATATGAAAATGAATTTTGCTTATTTTAGCTCTCTATGAAGAAATCTTTACAATAATATCAAAATTTCAAATTAATTAACTATAAATGAAATTTTTGTACCACGAAATGTCAACGCAATTAATTTGATATGTTTCAAAAATGAGAAGTATAAGTTTCCCCTAGTAAAAATAGAGAGATTGGTAGCTTTAAAATTGCTTGTAATAATTTCAGTAAAATTATATTTAATTAAAGTTTTAATCATTTTTCTTAATCCAAAAAGATTACTTTTACATGAAAGAAAATTTGACTTATGAAATTGAAATAAAAATTAAATTTTTCATATTCTTAAGTTAAAATAAATTCTATACTGTTAGAATTCTACGCTGTAAAGTGTACTAGGTATTATATTAAAATAAGGTATAAGATTCCAGGTATTATATTAAAACACGAAGTTGCTTATTACGTTTCATAATGAAGATAGAAGTTTATATTAAATAGTTTTTGAGAATTTTAGGATAGACTTCAAATGCTATTCATCTGATTTTAGAAGAAGTATGTCCAGAATTAAATGAACGGTAATAATGTGAGAAAATGTGATAAATATGAGAAATTAGATTACTTTCTTGTTTGGAGAGTAGCAAATGGTAAGTAAATACAAATATTCATAAATTACTAAATTATTTTTTTTCATTTCACAAAATTTAAAAGAAGATAAGAGAAAAATTAATACAAACTATATATTTTTCGTAAAAGAAATAATAAAGAGGCAATTTAAAGTATCAATACGTGTAATTTTTCTGTTTAAATTATTATATTTATCTTATTTATTTTATTGATTAGCTACTGAAGTCATCCTATTATCACTAATATGTTGAACTAGTACTTAAATTTTGTTATTGAAATTCGAGTAAAAGTATTTCTTTTTAAAGCGATCTTAAAATATTTAACCAAATACGTTTTATATATTTCAAAAAAGAATTATATACTTTGTTCTTAGGTAAAACCAATTATAAAATGAATTCCTTAAGATTCCAGGTATTTTAGAGATTCTTTCTTTCTTTCTTTCTTTTTTTTTTTTTTTTTTTAATTTTTTAAAAAAAAAACAAAAAAAAAATAATATTTCCCCCCCCCCTTTTTTTTTAAGATAACTTCTTATTTATTATTATTATTGCTTTCGAAGTTAAATTTCCAGAAAAGATTTCTCTTAGATCAAAGGGGAATAATATTAAAAAATAAAGTAATAATAATAAAACAATCTTTTGATTTGAATGTTATCTTTCTCTGAGAAATAATGCTTCATTGTTTCCAGTTATTTGACCAATTGTGCATTGAGCATAAATTTTCCACTCTTCACATATATTTCAAACATAAATTATAATCTACTTCTTTTTAGTTAAACGAACCATGTGTCAGAAAACATTTTTGGGTTATTTTCATCTAATTTAACAATATTCTAAGCATAAAAATAATTTTGCGTTTTGAAAGAAAATGCTTTTAACTAAAAGGCAAATGGAAAAAAAATACTGCAAAAAAATTATTAAATAACAACAAACAATAAACAAAATTTTATCATGTCTGTTTTTAGCTCTTAGGAGTCTCTAGTCTGTGTTGTTCTCTTCAAATGGTTAAAGTAAAATGTACCAAGGAAAAATTTATTTTAAATAAAATTAGATAATGAAGAATAAGAGAAAATTAATAAGAATTTGAATAAGGTTTATGAAATGTTAAGGAAGAATATTTATTTACTAATATTTTTTGCATTTTATATATTATTCATACTAATATTTATTTCGTCTTAAATAACAATTTTTAAGTAATGATGAGGATTTCTAAGAATTTTAAATCGGTTAGTAAGTGTTTCTTATTTGATTATATTTGAAGCAAATTTATGAATAATAAAATATGTGTAAAGCAGTCAAATTAAAATATTTTAGTACATAACATATAATATTTTGTCTTTCGTTAAGAAGATTTGCAATTTAATATTCAGCTGAGACAAATAATTAAAGTAACAATTAAAATTTGTAAATTACCAATATATACAAATATCTAAAAATTAAATTTTAGAAATATCGAGTAAAAATAAAAGTAGATAAAATGTTCACTTTCAATATCTATTAAATTCAAATTATCTCAAAAATTTCATAAGATATGGCTATTAAATAACGAGACTGATACCACAAAACTTTTATTTTGATTTCATACATGTTTAGTTATTATCACCCATAATATACACCCCTCCTTCTTCCTTACAACGCTCTATGCGAATCCTCCATTGTTCGAAAGAGTGTTGGAAATCTTCTGTCAGCTCCTTCAGGACGCGTTCTGCTTTCTCTTTCACAGCTTCAACGAACTAAAATGTTGTTCGTTTAAATGCAGATTATAGAAGATAGAAGTCACATGGCACAAGGTCTGGTGAATAAGGTGGATGATCTAACACTGAAATGCTGAACTTGCCCTCCTCTTGACAGACAATGTGGAGTGACTTGTTCTTCCACAATTCAGATCATTTTTTCCGTATTCCTTTCCGGAGTTCAACAAAAACGTGAAGGTCACAATGTTGATTAATAGTTTGACCTTTAGAAACCCAGTCAAGGTGCACAATCTTCATGAATATTGGGAAAAAAAACAATCATCAGTGCTTTCAAATTTGATTTGCTCATTCGAGTATTTGGGTAGTACTCTCGGTTTAGATTGACTCTTCCATTGCATGGATTAGCGCTTTTTTCAAGATTATAAGTAAAAACCCAGGATACGTCGCACGCTATTCTCCTTTCCATTAAGTGTGGATCATTTTCATTAATATTCAAAGTGTCAGTACAAATATTGTTGCGAGCTTCTTGTTGTTCAAACGTGACAATTTCAGGTGTCATTTTAGCATGCCCTTTATCCAGTTAAAATTGTTATGTAGAATTTGCTGTACGGATTCTTTGTCAATTCCTACAGTTTCAGTTATCGACCAAATACTTAACTAACGGTCAGATAGAAACAGAGTACCGATGTTTTCGATATTGCCATTTATTTTTGACACGGAAGGGTGATCCTGACATCTTCAACGTCTTCTCGCCCAACTTGTAAACGCTTAAGCCACTCAAAAACACATGCGCGCTATAAATATTTATTGAAAAACACTTCTTTCAATAAATTATAAGTTTCTAATGTAGGTTTTCCAAGATTCATGTGAAATTTTGCAACAATTATTTGCTCTTTTGCCACACTTTAATTTTCCCAGCCAAGCAAACAAAAAATAAAAATAAAAACTCAAATGCGAAATAAGGCTACAGCTATACGGATATGTTAAAAAAGTGATTGGTACTGCATTCGAAATAGAGGGTGTCATTCTAACCAGCTGTCTGTCGCTGGCATTTGGCGTATGCATATTTCTTCTATCGCAGAGTAAGTCTCGTAATTTAATAATCAACACCTCGCAAATCTTATTAATAGTGTTTTTTCATCAAATTTGTATAATCACTTTTCCACTGAAATTGAAGATTGAAATATAATTATCTTTTAAGTTGTGAGAGGAGGCTCACAGCGACAAAAACATTATAAGAATTCAATTTTAATTTTATGAGAAAAGTATAAGTGCATTATACACTTAATGTAAAGATAATTAAATGCTACAGGATGATTTTTAGTTCTATTGATTGAAATTAAATAAAATTTTATTGCATACTTATATTAAAAACTGCACCAACAAAGCAATTTTAAAAAAAAGTTTAACCTTATTCAAACCGTATTTAACGACATTTTTCAGCATTTCTTTGTACGAATACGAATAATTATTTTGATCTAATTTTCTCAGTAACCGTCACAGGATAGACAAATCAATATTTTTCGTCAAAGAATATATTATCTTGCTTAGCTTTAAATCGAGTTACCCCAAAAAATCGAAGTATACAATTATTCAAAAGTGGAAACTTTTATTTCTTAAAAAAATTGTTACTGAAATTTTAAGATCCATAAAGAGTTGAAATATTTCAGCAATTGCTGAAACAATTGAAGAAGATCGATTCACATTGGCCACAGGATGTTTAATGAAACAACCTATTGAAGATCATTAAAAAGCTTACGAGTAATATGTCCTTAAATAATTATATTGTAAATTTCGTGATAGCAATGAAAATGCATTAGGTAACATAAAATACGTCAGTTAACGTTATAATCAAATGTATCAGAATATTTTTACTTTAATAATAGGGACTATTTTCTCATGAAGTTTTTAATAATTTCGGCAACACAGACATAACTTAAAATCAAGAAATTTTCTGCTATTAAACTGTGTGCTTGAAACCTGAACATGTTTATTTTACAACATAGACGTACATTTTTGTATTTATCTGCAGAACATTCCAATTTGTTAAAAAAAATACAGTCTGAAACCGACATTATAGAATAAAATATGTTTATGAAAATTTTTGGGATTTAGCTCAAAATAATCCATAATACATTAAAAATGTCTCAATATCAAGGTCAGAAATTTATAAATAATATTATTAGTGCATAAAGGATTTGATATGAAAAAATTTCGTGTCATGTATATGACGTTAGAAAGTTAAAAGAGGATTTTTAAATATTATATACCTGATTTCCCAAATTTCGTGAAAAATATATAGTTTTCACTTTTTTGTATAAAAATTATGTTTTCAGATTACAAATAGAGAGACATTACAATAATTTGTGATTTTGTACTATTAAAATTCATTGAATTTTATAAATAGTGCTTGTATTCTTTTTGGAGCGCGAAAACAAAGAGGTTTCCACATTTCAACACATATAGAAATATTAAATAACAATAAACTGAGATACATAAAAAGAAAACACATTTTCGATAGATAAGTAAATTTGATCAACTCAGAATAAAAATTTCAGGAAAGGTACTGCAATATTAACTATAATGCAACGAACAAGTCTTCGATGCTCTGTCTTTTAAATACACAATTTCTTAATTTCTCTCTCAGAGGGTTTACTCAATCATCAAAGGTTGAAAGATAAAAAAAATAGTTATATATATATATATATATATATATATATACATGTATTAATCTAAATTACTTCTGAACTTACTGTATAAAAAGTACTTGAAATATAAAGTATCTTTTTTTTTCTGAATATATATATATATATATATATGCATTTAGAAAAAAAATTGTTTTCTATTTGATGATTATACATACTCTGAATGTACTATGCATAGTATATATTGTATATGTACCATATTATGAATAACATAGTATGCTTATTGAATTCAAAGATGATCATTGTTGTACTTGATGATGTAATAAGTTTTATAATAAACGCATGTTGATTTGCACAATTATATTGGAAGCAATTATTTAGAAGCATAAATTTAAAGATATTTCCTTACAAAATAATATTTTAAGGAAATATAATGTAAAATATAACATATTTGATCCAAAATAATATTACAAAGAGCTCATAAAGCAGACAAATAAAAGTACGATTTTTACGTTCCATAAAACTTAAAAATCTTATTAAAAATAAAGAGTACTTAAAGTTAAAATTAATATATGTATTTATTTTTTCTTTCTAGTTAAGGGATATTAGGGTTAGAAGTTCTTAGAAAAAGGTTTTCTAATTTTATTTTTTGAAATGCACATACGTCCTTAATATGTTTGCTTCCTAATTTAAATTCCAAGTAATTTTAACTCTCCTTTGTAAATTTCTTACAATTTGTGAATATCTTATTTAATTTGAGACTGGTACAGTAAAATTAGGAAGTTAATTGTATACACAAATACATTTTTATCTTAATTCGAGGGATTTGAAAATAATAAATTATTTTCTTATAATTTAAAAAAAAGCAGGTGTTTAAAACAGATGTCTTAAGAGACAAAACAAAATTTTCTAAGCATAGTATATTTATTTCAATTTAGCATTTCAATTCAAAATCAGTTTGAAATAGTTAATTCTCCTTATTTTGATAAGAAATGAAAAAATAGTAAGAGCTTGAAACTCAAATTGTTGTCATATTTGTCTATTAGCCAATTTTATTAAAAGGTATATTCATATAAGGAAATATAGAATGTTATGTAATATAATTTCCATCAGAATGGGACAAAATCTAGTACCTAAAGTATATTTCCATCTAGAATATCCGTAGAAACCTATAAAGCATATATATATATAAGAATGTTACGAAACTTTGCATAAAGGTACTTTCAGGTACATACGTAAATTATTCGAAATGCAGCGTAATTGCTCATGCCACCAGAGGGCGTTGAATTTTATTCTCCTTGAATTATAAAACAGTTAGGCAGAGCTTGTTTATGTGTATTTATTCTGTAGGAGAGGGATGCTTCTTAACTAGAGAGGCCATTTCGAAGCATCAAAGAGAATATGATCAACTATCAGAGTTCGAGAGGGAAAGAATCAAAGAAATGATGGAAACCGGGTGGTTGGCTTGGCGAGTAGCTCGCCACCTAGGCCATTCTGACTTTACTGTGTGAAGGTGTTGGGACTAGTGGACAAGAGAGAGGTCTGTTACGCAGTAACTGTCTCATTGTCCACCATCAATACTCATACGGAGAGTGGGTTAGTCTATTTTGGATGTGTAGGTATTGGTACTTTCACGATTAAGCGTGCCACGAGTGTATCATCACGATAGAGAGCAAAGTGTGGATTAAAAAGGTGTGAACGTAGGTTAGCTTTTATTATTATAACAGTGGGTAGACTCAGTCACTATACAGCTTAACTGCGATACTCAAAAATAATGTTAGTAGCCACCCCTCCAAAATAATCTCCGCACTATGGTACAGTACTCTCATGAATTGACAACTTCACAAGGATATATCTACTACCGCACATTAACATTGCTGAAAAATTAGCATGGATAAGAGAAACTCCCGACTAAATTTAAAATGCATGGAAGATTTCTCTAAGACTATAGAGTACAGATTCCCTTTGGTACTTACTGATATCAAGGTATGAGAACAACACAAACCCCATGAAAGAATTGATCCTTCTTTTTGAAAGGTGCTTTTCAAGCTAGTAGGGAAGGTTTTATCGTTTGGTGATAGATTTAATGGACTGAAATGGTACCCTCAGCACTTGAAATATCACTTCTCACAGGTCAATATTGCTGTGATATCCTTGACCACCATGAGCTCTTATTTGTGGGCTTCATCATTGGTCTTGAGGCTCTTAATACACTTTGCTTCTCTAGCCATGCCATTCATCTGATTTTCGTGAAATACGGAATACTATTTAGAAGTCATAGGCTCGTATGGTGCTTTCCAATTCTTCCATTGACTTGCAGAGCTGAAAGGATCTCCGTCGTCATCAGAAGAAAAAGTGGTGCTAAGCGGAAGAAGACAGTAATCTCGAATTCAACTGATCTTCTATAAAAAGTGCATTGTAATATATTTTTTTTACATTGTTGGAAACAAAATATTTTCCAGCTAATTTGAAAATAATTCATGATTTTCTTTATTATTGTTTTATACACAAGAGAAAAACATAAGTGCTGATTATTTTCAAACGAGTTTCGAACGCAATGACACTAAAATGATAACCCATGTATCAAATTTCAAAGAAATCAAAATTTCTTACTCATACACACCAAAAGTTACAAAGAAAGATCAAAGGAAATTCTTCACATAAAAGAATACAAAAGTGAAAAAGTGCAAAGTAGTTGAACGTGTCTTGAAAATAAAGAGCTCCGCTTTCCCCTTCCACGATGTCTCTAAAAAAATTTTTAAACTTCGTCTTACGAAGTGTGTGAAACATGTCTGAAAGTTTTCGCAACATATTCTACACACCTTTTTCAAGCTAACAGTAACTTTCTTCTATTGAATACCAGATTTCATCGCATCTAAATCAATAGTTTTCAAAACTTTAAATCGGGTATTGGATTTAAATCAAATGGTATCCCACTCTTCTGGTGCAATTGATTTATAAGACATTCTTATAAATAGATATCTTACATATTATTGAACAACTTTAACAATAAAATGGACGTTAAACGAAAGTATGAGACAAGCATTTAATGATTTTTTTTTTCTTTTCGTAATATATTTTACTTCGTTGAATATTTTCAGGACAATTTGTGTTAAATTTATTTTCAGTTTACATAAAGAAGATTATAAAGCAAAAAAATGTATCTAAATTAATAAAAATAAATTGCCTAAATTTTTTATATTCTTTGATAAAATAAAAGTATATATCTGCCACTGTTTAAATGCTTTTAAAATGATTTAATTCGTAATATACGTTGAAAAAAACTACAAAAATATTTTATTTATTAACAATTTTTTTCATTATAACGTGTTGCAATTCAATATATTAAAACTGTTGTAACGTGCTTTCAATGACAAATGATAGATTCGTTTTTTAAGAAATTTTTAGATAAATATCGTTAATGATCTGCTGGCTACACTAAAAATAATAGTAAAGTATTTTTATTTATTTTATTTATACTTTCTATTTATACGTGGGCCGGTTAATAAATTAGTTGCACTGCTTAAGAAAACAAAACTGAATAGAAATTTTACAATAACTTAATTTGTATCTTGAAGTTTCATTCAAAATCCACTTTTCAAAATAACTACCTCCAATATTTTAGCATTTGTTGAGGCAAGGTAGAAGGTTTTCGATGAATTCTGTAAAGAAATCTCGCCCAGTGCCCGATAACCATTCTGGGATTGCAGCTTTCACCTCGTCATCTGAGTGGTATTGTCACTTCGAAAATTCTTCACACTTTTCAGAAGTTCAAACATTTGTTTTGCTGAATGCAGACTTGCATTGTTATGCAGAAGCACAATGCATTTCGACAGTTTAGCTAGCCATCGAATTTTAAATGATTGTCGCAATCGTTTTAGTGATTCACATTAATAAAATGCTTTAATAGTTGCACCCTTCGAACAAATTCTGTAATGCAACACACTTTATTTGACAAAAAATAACGTCATCGACTGTTTCATCACCTTTCCCGGTGATGAAACAGTTCGACACATTGTTCAAATCAGGGAAGTGGAATGTTTCCTCTCGAGGGAACTGCCCTTCGTTTAAGGTGAAAAAAGGTGAATCCAAGTCTCATCTTTGGTCACAATTGCGTTCAAGAAATCATTTCCTTCCTTTTCATAGCGTTGCAGAAATACAAATGCACTTTCAAAGCGATTTCCTTTATGTTCCGGCGTCAATAGATAAGGCAACTATCGAGAAAAACCTTTATGAAACTTTAAGGGATCGTCAGTAATTTTATGCACACTTCAATGAGAAATATCCAGTTCATTTGAGATTTCGTTTATTGTTATGCGTATGTTTGAAAGAATACAAACGAGCAGCTATTGCAGAATTTTTCGTTGTTGGTTGTCTTCCATCGCGCTCAGTGTCGTAAATATGTGTATATCCGTTCTCAAACATGTTGAACCACTTCATGATAGCTTGACATTATATTGCATTTCAAACAAATACCGGTAAATATCAGCGCAGTTACACCTTTTCGCCCACAAATAACGAATCACTGCACACGCATTTATGATTCGGACGCCCCTTGCAACTGTCGGGACATACTTACGACTGATTATTAGAAAAAATAAACTTCCCTGGCAAAAGCTGCTACGTCACACAATAAAGATAAATATCTGAAGTATTGCCTCAGAGTTTCATTCAAATAGCTTGAGACCGAAATTGTTTACGATATAGTGCAACTAACTTTGTGACTGACCTACAACTCATTCAGAAAAGTAATAAAAAATTTATCATTGCAATACTAAAAATAAAAACATTAAAAACTTTTGTTTATTCATTTTCTACGTTAAGACTTCCTAAACAGTCATGTAATTACAATACACGAAAAATCCTTCCTTTGCACCATACAGTTGCCCCTTGTATGTTATTTTGAAACTATATATACAAATTTCCTAAGACTTTGTATTTATTCCCTACCTTAAAAAGGCTAAATCAGGAATTTTCAACATGTGGAGCATATCTTTATAGGTAGGCTTGACAACACAAAATAAAAGCATGAACAATTTGAATAGAAAATATTATTAAAAATATTTATTTACTGAATGAAAAGTGAAGCAAATACATTCTGTCATAATAAAAATAAAATACAAATTTACACTGGTATATAATATATTTATAAATAGGAATTTTTCAGTGATGCATGAAGTATATAATTAAATTATCAATATTGAGGTAAAAGCAAGTTTAACAATTATATTAACGCTTTCTTCAGACTTGTCTTACACAGCAAAGCTTTTCAAAGGAAGGTTAATTAGAAATGTTGCTTCAATGTCAGATAGACATTCCTGAATGTTAAAGACGAATAAGAATTAGAGATGCTACGAGAATATTAAATATAGTGAATGTAAAAACAGAGACCATAGAGAGGCATATCGGTAATGGTTCAGTCAATAAAGTAAAATCGGTGTTCCTAAATATCAACTGGTAATTTGCAATGTTTAATTAAAGTCTTAATTTAGCATCAAGAGGTATTACTAATGTGTATACATTGTTATTGTAAAAGTGGTGCACAATGAAAATTATGATTGAAAATTCGGTCATAATAACTGAAAGGTTCAGAATCGCTGGTCTGAATTCATTCAAAACAGACAGCTCTTTTTATCGAGAGCATTAATCTCCAACGCATAACATTATCAGATACATTATCTATTTATTTATAGAATTTCATCATATAATTACTATTTATGACTTCACCGTATGTGCGAGTCTATAAGATGACCGAAAAGCAATATTTAAAATGTGACATATTTCGTAATCATGAAAAATTCCATTTGATAATCAAAAGTAAATTGTTGAGTTATTCCTAATTTGAATTTATTTGGTATTTAAATTGAATCACATATAAAAGTTGCTCAAAATGTTTAAAAAATGTTATAGAATAAATATTGCATTCACACTTATTTTAATTGAAGAGCTAACTAATAGTAGTAATTAATTATCCGTACGAGTTGGTCAAAAAACGAAAAACTTCATTAGTTTCCAAATTTTTAATATTTTTACTAAAAAGTCAATTTAAAGTACATTTAATATTTAATAAAAATGTAGCATTCTTTTAGTATATGCATTTCTAAAATAATTCACTTGCAATATAAAATAAGTCATCAAAAACATGTCAGATTTTTTAGGGTACTAAATATACCATTGATCCTATCACCCAAAAAGATGATGAGCCACGATTTGTAGCATGCTGGCAAGCTGTCAAAGTGGTGACAGAAATTGATAATACATGAGAAAAATTACCTGAAAAATAAATGTGATTTCAAAAGGGCTTTGAAAAACGATGTTTATTTAAAGAAACACTTTAGTCGAAATTTTTCAGGCGAATAACAATGTCTTAAACATTTTCATAATTTAGATTACGAAACACGTTTTAAATACGAGACCGACATTGAGATACATTTAATATATAATAAGATTAAAACTATTTAAAAATTAAAGCTAGAAATTATTTTAAGAAAATCGTATATTAACGTATATTCAAATTAACGTATATTCAAATAGAATTCCACTTAGCAAAAAATAAAGATTCATAACAAGTATTACCAAAATCATGTAGTGTTTGGTAAAGTCAAGATCAGTAGTTATTGGAATCACTTTTTAAGATAATTGTTGTTAGGAATGAGAAGAGAGGTTTCAATATAAACAAATCGAAATCGAAACATATACATGTATCAAATATTATTGAGATTAAATGAAAGATTTATTTCCTTAGTAATTAAGAAAGTTAAGAACTTAAAGTGAGAGAAACTATAGATGATTTGAAACTAGATTTTGTTAAAATGGAAATCCTTAAGGATTCTTAAAAGTTATATAGGTAACACATTTTCATCAGTTTCATGAAAATATTATTTGATGTAAAAGAAAATATATGAATTTTTCACTGAATTGATATAGATCTATATGAAGAAAGAAATATTCATGCATTTAATTTGACTTTCATGAACGCAAACAGAACATGTTTGAAGTTAATTCAAAGATTTCAAAATATTATAATGATAGTAAGACTAACAGTTGAATTTGAACTTTATTTAGCTATATTTGAAATTCTTGGAGACCATAAGCATATAAATGACATATACATACAGAGGAAATGAATACAAAGTTTAAGAGTATGTACATAAGATATTTCTTGAATGTGTATTTCTTTGAAAGATATTCATAAAAATAAGATTTTATGTCGTATGCAGACATATAAAAATTGTGCAAAACATCATTTTTGTAAGAAATATTTGATTACAAATCTATATACTCTAGATATAATATAAATAAATATTTTGTAATTTTTTCCATGTAATTTTATGATGAAAGTTTTGTTTGCTTAGGAAAAATTTAAATTATAATTGTTGTTAATAAAGAATTTTTTTAAAGAGAGAAACTGTCAAAGATGATTTTAAAGTGTATTTATTTCAATAGACATTTTCCAAATCTTTTCTTAATCGCAAGTTTGAAAAGCAGCCAAGAATAAACTAACGTTCGTTTAGAATGACAGAGTGCCAATATATACTTCGATAAAAGACTATGTAAGTGAAAATGTACGATATAGAATTCCATATCCTCATAAAAACTGACAGCTACGATTTTTATGAAAAAGCATTGTTTGAAATAAAAATAAATATTTTACAATATGCTTTAGTGTTTCGTACAACATTAGACTAAAATTTATTATTAATTTTAAATTATAATAATGGTTGCTGGGTTTAATATCGAAGCTATTTGTTTTCTTTGAAGCATAATCATAGGTAAAAAAAACAATTTTAGTGAAAATTGCAGAACTCTTTCAAAGTATATGCGTGAGGAACAAAACAAAATTCCAGCCATTTTAAGCTAAGTCACAAACTTTATTCAAATATCTTTGATAAAATGGCATTTTTAACTTTAATATGTCAGTGACCCTCTCGCTTATGAATTATGAAAAAGTAACGAAAGAAAATATTCTATGAATTAATAAACTGAAGTTCTTGTTTTAAATTCTGTAGAAAAAAATATTTGTTCAGCTCGATCCCATTCAGGGGAATTTGAGGAGCCTCATATGAGGCTTGTAAGTTTAAAAGGTTCCAAATAGAAAACAGGTTGCCTATTCAGAAAAATGAAAGGACACTGACAGGTGACAAATTTAAGCCACTTTTTATATTTATTTTAATAACAGGTCAATTGAAAAGTCCCAGGCCTACCATAGTAAAACACATTTTTTTGGCAACATTAGTTTTTTTTATTCAACATAATTCCCTTCAAGAGTGATACACTGATTATAGCGACCCTCCAACATTTCGATACCATTTTTGTCGTACGATTTGTCCTTTGCGTCAAGATAGGCCTCAGTTTCGGCGATCACCTCTTCATTCGACGAAAATTTCTTCCCAGCGAGCATTCTTTTGAGATCTGAGAACAGGAAATAGTCGCTGGGGGGCCAGATCAGGAGAATACGGTGGATGAGGAAGCAATTCGAAGCCCAATTCATGGATTTTTGCCATCGTTTTCACTGACTTGTGACACGGTGCATTGTTTTGGTGAAGCAGCACTTTTTTTGTCTTCAAATGCGGCCGTTTTTCGGCGATTTCGTCCTTCGAATGGTCCAATAACGCTATGTAATAGTCGCTGTTGATGGTCCTTCCTTTTTTAAGGTAGTCAATGCAAATTATTCCATGCGCATCCCAAATTACAGACGTCATAACCTTGCCAGCCGACTGTTCCGTTTTTCCACGCTTTGGAGCGGGTTCATCGTGTGCAGTCCACTCGGATAACTGTGGATTGGACTTCGGAGTGAAATGATGGAGCCATGTTTCATCCATTGTCACATATCGACGCAAAAACTCGGGTTTATTACGCTTGGTCATCTTCAAACACTGCTCCGAATCATCAACTCGTCGTTGTTTTTGGTCAAAAGTGAGCTCGCGCGGCACCCCCTTTGCACAGAGCTTTCTCATACCCAAATATTCGTGAATGATATGATGTACACGTTCAGTTGATATCTTTAGAGTGTCTGCTATTTCATTCAATTTCAATTTACGGTCATTCAAAATCATTTTGTGGATTTTTTTAATGTTTTCGTTGGTAACAACCTCTTTTGGGCGTCCACTGCGTTCACCGTCTTCGGTGCTCATTTCAGCACGTCTAAACTTAGCATACAAATCCTTGATGGTTGATTTTCCTGGGGCAGTGTCCGGAAACTCGGCATCAAGCCAAGTTTTTGCTTCACCTGTATTTTTTCCCTTCAAAAGGCAATATTTTATCAACACGCGAAATTCCTTTTTATTCATTTTTTTCACAATAACAAAAGTTGCTTTACTCAAAATGCTATAATTCACAAACTAATGAACCGACAGCTGTCAAATTTATACACGCATCTTTTGAGGGTTAGGGCTAACTAAAAAACATATGGATTTAATTCTAGTAGCGTCGTCTATGTGTCAGACCGGGGACTTTTCAATTGATATGTTATACCAAAGGATATTTTAGCAATATTGTATAAAACAATGAAATTACAGATATATTAAAAAGATTACCTTGAGTGAAAAGCCTGGTAGCACTCAGAACATGTGCTGCTTTGCATCGAGCACATATGTATCTAGTTTTCCTGGGACAGCCGAATAAGTGTCATCTGGCAGCATAATTCCCCTCAGTTACAGTCGGATAATGCTCACCAATATCTTTTCTCGATTAAGCAGAAGTTTGAACTTCCCAGTGTTTCTTTGTTGGTGGATCTCGCAATATATCTGGTCTTAGTTATCAAACTGTCTCGTTATTATTATACTTTCCTTACTTGTGGTAATTGAAAATATGCCTCTTGTATCACGTTTTGTTTCATTGATAGGTTTCAATTCATTTATAGCTTCTTATAATTTATTTGTATGTCATGTTCCTGCAGAAAAAAATTTCCATGCAACATTTTTTTTTTATCACAAGAAGGATTATTGTGAATAAATTGTCGGAAAACAATTTGTGTTTTTATGCATTATAAGTTTACAAAGCATCAATACAACACTTCTAACAGCTCCAAATTGTGAACAAATTTCCGGAGATGCAGTATTTGCCCCTTGATAAATTCCAAAGGCATAAACAAAGCCAGAAATTCCTACTATCACCTAGGATTTTATTTCCCATGGATCTGGTTTACCTCTTATATATTGCTTGATGTTTGACCTTTTGATCGGAATCATCATTTCATCCACTAAAAAAGAATCTTCTGGATCGCAGCTGTCAGCAAACAATGTGAAAAGGGGGTCTAATATTGACCTGATTTTATACAGCTTACCTTCACTGCCATGAGATGTATTACTTAGAGCAAAATGAAGATATTTCTGAATCTCAAAGAAGTGATTTTGCGTCTTATAATCAGCAATTATGCTTAGTCTCGTGTCATGTTTTAATGCCCAGTAAAGTTTTAATCTGGAATACTGAAGGCATGTCTTAAAAAAAATTATTTCTGAAAATGCCTTCAGTTTTCAGAAGTATGGGCAATTTCCCCCTTTTATTGCGGTATACATGTTTGAGCCCTGCACTATTTCTTTTAAAAACGCATCTGGCAGCATTTTAGAAAAATAACCAATAGAGACATTTTTAGATACATGGGATTTCTGATTTCCTAAAAATGGGGGTATATTGTTTGCTAGATAATTATCTTTTCCTATTTATTCATTTTATATTAAAAATCGTAATACAAAACTATTTTTAGGAAATTTTACTAACACTTGTTCAGTTTTATTTTTTAATACACTTGCCCTTCACAAACACGTGTTACTTTAAGCCTCAAATGAGGCACTACAGTTTTCGATAGATATGAAGTTTATTTCTTAGAAGTAAATAATTTTAATGTTGATTATATGACACTTACGCGTCTTATAACAGGGCAAAGTTTTTACTTACCTTATTGGGGAGTATATTACAGTAACAAACAAATGATGTTATTTCTGTATTCTCTTCATTTACAAAATGAAAGGCTTCAATGTTTCGAGACTGGGGCTTTTCAATGTTTCGAGACTTTCCGCATTTGAAGCTTAAATGGATAAAAGGTATCACTCAAGAGAAAAATCGAGAGAAAAATTATTGAATTGATCATTGTTCCTTTGAATTACTGTAGGAGCCTCATATGAGGTCCAGATGAGCGAGAGGGTTATCTGGGGAAAAGGAGGAAAAGAAATGTTTATAGTGAAATGAATATATAAGGGTCGGCCAAAAGAAAGTTAGACTAAAGTAGGTTTGGCGAAAGATTAAACGTCACTAATGGGCTAAGTGTACAGGATACAGAATGATATATAAGAAAAACATAATTATTCAACATATTTACTTTGTAGAATGATACAGGCGTCCCAATGATAAGTTAGAAGAGAAATACCCCGGATGAAAAAACCTCCGTGATTGCCTGAAGAATTATAAAATAATAATAAAATAATAAATATTAAATAATTATTTAAAAATAATATATATATATGTGTGTGTGTGTGTGTGTGGTATTAATGGTATTGTGTGTGTGTGTGTTTGTGTGTGTGTGTATTGTGTGGCATGCATTTGATGATGTGCGTATGTATTGTGTGGTGTAGCCTTACATGTTTAATAGATAAAACAAAATCCACTAGATTAGTTTTTGAAAATAACTACAAAAATGCTATTCAGAAATCATCTACAAAATTTCATATTCCAATTCAGAATTACTAATTTGGAAAAAATTAATTTTACACAGTTAAAGAGTTTATAATTTTTCAACAGTGTCTTAAAGAAATAAGATTTATTGTTTTACTAGTAGATATATTTCACATAATAAAATATACAAAATGAAAACTTACTGAATTATTTTGTAAAAAATTGACTATTCCAAATAAGTGATTCATATGAACAGTATATACTTTCAGTTTTTCAATAGAACTATAAATATCATTTTCAGTTTAATAAACATCATTTATTTCTATTTTTAGCAATGGAACGAAATTTTAAATATTAGTTCTTTTTAATTTATAATCGAGATATATGCTGAAAATGCATTTTACACATATCGCTTACTATATTTAAAGTTCAAATTATTGGGTGATCACGACTATATTTAGTCCTTTTAGTAATAACAAGAATGTGTATAGTACACTATTAGTGCTAGCAACATTTGTACATTAATTATTAATACATTATGATTAAAATAATGTAAATAAATTTATAAAATTTTACTTTAAATTATCTAGATGTATTCAAACTGTAATGTACAGGCAGAAAATATTTCTTATAATATACAAATTTGCATACAGAATAGAGAGATGTTGATTAAAAAAGTTTAGAAGTCATTTGCTGAAATTTTTCTGAATCATGAATATCAAGATAAATGAGTGAAATAATGTTTGATCCCATTGTCCTCAATGATTGAAGTTCATTTAAATATATAAATCTCATTTATAAGATTTATTTAAAATTAATTGGTTTATTTAACTGTAGAATAGCACTTTTATTCAGTCTTATGGATTGTTATGTTTGGTTTGCAAAAATAATTGCAAATATGAATGAAATTATTCACTTATATCTGATATAAATCTTAAAATATTTTTTTTCAAAAGAACATGATTTATATGCACCAATTCCATCTATTGTGCCATATAGTTTGTACGAAGGGAAAACCGTCAAAATTTTGTGGAAAAAAGGAACTGATAGAATAGGTCTTGGTAGTAACGTTTTTTAAGAAATGTTTTGCTATAGAAGGAATGCTAAAAAAAATTCAAGTGTGTGGGTAAAGAGAGAGGAGGTGTTAAATTTTCAATATTTTTTTATCCATCACTTACAAGCAATTGATTACTTCTTTATATGTAATGTTTTCAATTTCTAAATAAATATCGGACTTATAAAAAAATCAATCTTTAATGCCTTATTAAGTTCAGTTTTACGAAAAAAAGAATGATGAAATTTTCTCTATAATTATCGTCATATTTGTTTCATCAGTATTCAAAAAGTTTCGCGAAATTCTTTTAAATGTGGCCTTTAAAAAAAATTTCTGCTTTCGCTATTTTTATACAATGTAAAATCGATAAAATTCTCTTTATTATTTGATAATTTTACAGACTTCCAAAAAAATAATTAAATACAGTATGCTACGTTTTTTATCTTACGTGAAAATATAATTAATAATGTTAAAGAAACAAAATTAATCAATTATTTTTTATCACAAGTTTCAATCATTTTCATCGATTTTTGTAACTTACTCTTTTATACCTACATTGCTAAAAAGGCATCTTGTTGAATGATTTTTTCCTCCATTGGACCCAATTTTTTAACTTACCATTAAATGATCGATATATTTGTCTGAAAGATTAACTTCATCAGAAAGATTAGCTATAGTAATTAATTTACCCTTCTGAATTATGAATTGATTTATTAATATATATGACCTTTGACATTTAAAAATCCGTTCAAAAATCTTATTTGATAAAAGCTGTCTAATATTTAAACAGTTTCAAACGTTGTAAAAATTTGATTTAATGATTATAGAAATGAATAGATTTTTTCGTAATACTATCAATGCATTTGCATGAAGTACTGAAAGAAGTCAGTAAAATATTTGAAATATATTTGAAAATAGAATTAACAGGAATTGCATTTCTTGTTTGATTAAAACAAATCTTAAGGAAATATTTTTATTCTACGTCATTAAGTACTGTTTTTGCGAATTACCTGAAAAAAGATCTTGAAATTATTTTGTGATAGGTAATATATATATCGTTTTATATATAGTTTTATTATAGCTAAAAATTTTCTACATTTTAACTGGAGCAAAATAGTTGAGAAATATACAGAAAAGATTATCAAATTATCTTATTAAAACTCATAATGAAGGAGTTTAAATGCCCTTTTTTAAGATTTAGAATGCGATTTACTGTTAAATCTTTTTAACAATCTGTTTACATATTTGTTAATCGTATGACAATTATTTTAATCTATTCAATGTATATTCATTAAAATTCCAGTAAGACTTCCAATAATATCATAAAAATTTTACACTCTTTAAAGGAGGGCAATATTTTAAATAAAATTCAGCCTCCGCTTAAATAGATTTCTGTAATCATAACGACATCTAACTATTTTCAGGATAAATCCACGAAACGATAAACTCGCCAAACATAAATTTATAACTCAATTACTTTCACAGACTGCTTCCTTAAGATCCAAGAATTAGAGGAATCAGTAGATCTTGGTCCCTAATGACAGAGTAATTTCTCAAGTCACTGTCGAAGGAACATTCATCACAGCAATTCACCACGTCGCTATCTTTGCCTCGAGTTCTACAAAGAGACAGTCTTTATTTCAAATCCGTTTCGTGTTCACTTTCTTGATTGATGACTAAGCTAACGGGAATTTTCAGCAGAAATTAGAAACCCATTTATGATGACAAAAGAGAGTTTCAACGCAAAGTAATGACAAAGGTATTTAGAAGTCAAGTTGGTCAAACCACATAACTATGAAGCCGAGGAGTTATTAATATGAGAATTATTATTTGAATGTAACAATTGATTACCTTTTCATTATTAGGTAATGAGTTAATTGTATTAATATGTTCTCACAATTTCCTAATTAGAATTAATCTTTAAAATGAGTTATTAAATTCAATTGCATCAACAAATAATTGGTCTCTATTTTCAGATTCGTATTTTCAATGAAAAGTATATAAGTATTATGTAAAATAAAAGTATTCACTTACTTATTCATGAATTATTGCTTTTCAAAGATGAATTGCTTAATTAATCTTAATTTTTTAATAACCATTATTTAGAATGGAATAATTATAGTATTTTTTTTTAAATTTTGAAGATTTCAAATAAGTTTATATTAAGATTTTAAAATGAATGCATGTTTTTTAAAGAATGTATATAATCACTTTATTTTAAATTGGATTCTTAAGATACAATTAGAAATTCCTTTAAACATATTTAATATAAAGATGACAAATATTCTTTAAAAAATTATTTCTAATTTAAATAAACAGAAATCTTGTAAGAAAGTAAGAAAATGTAACTTACTTTTTACTCTCAATTTATAATCTGAACTTAATTTAGAATCTCCTTAGGATCTGTCTTCTTATACTGAGGCTGATATACGCTTAAAACTCAGAATGTATTTATCAATATATAAAAGCAATTATTTTTAAGATAATAAAACGAAAAATATTCGAAATATGCAGTGAAGGAAGTATAATTCATCAAAATACACTCGCTTTCAAAGAAATCAAAAACTGGTTCTTTTAAAAAAAAAAGTTTTATTAATAAAATCAGTTTTTCACTTAAATAAATCGGAATCTTATCAAATGAATTGAGCATTAAAATATGAATTAAACATCAAGGTAAAACACGTAAATGAATTAAACATTAAGATATTAAGCCACTTGTACTTGGATTTCCGATGAATTAAAAATTTTATCATTAAACTGAAATAGTTTTCATTCATACATTTTAAAAATAATTAACTTCTAAAAGTTATTATTAATTTAAAAAAAATAATTGAACATTATTTAATATTTTTTAATTTAACAAGAAGCACCAAAAGTGAGTATTAAATTCAAACAGAAATATATTAGATAATGCTTATGATTTTTAAGTACTAGAATTTTTAGTTATATTCGTAGATAGTGATTCGAGTGGAATTTCAATGAAGTCTGATATTCATGTATTCCAATTAATTTGTAAGAAATTTGATTAATGAGGAATATTTTCCTCCTCTTGCTCATGCTACAGATAGGTGAAAGGGATCCATATTTTTTGACTTTCGATCGCCTGCACACCTGCAATCAGTTCTATGGTTGCTAACCTCTGAACGTAGATGGAGAAGGAACTTCACTCTGGTCCTGCTTTGTCCGCTTAGAGAGGGATAACATCCCTCGATCCAACAGATTCGGCCATCTTCATATTTTCGTGTTCTCACGTAGAGAAGTGTTTGAAATAGCATGATAATGAGAAAAAGAAAGGAAGGATATAAAAAATACTAAAAAAGGAAGGGTGGCTGGTGTAGAACGAAATGGTTCACAGAATGAACTCCTCGCACGTGGTTCCCCATGTAATCTGGTAATATGTTGATGTGGGTCTTTGTATAGATCTCACACTTCGCCCCTTTCATTGGATTTGACCTTCGACAATTGTAGGCGTGGACATTCGGCCGGTGTCGAATAGATAACGATCTGCCTGTCTGTGACTTTTGTTTACTTTTTCCTCATCGTTTAGGTACTTTTTCTTTCTTTTAGCAATTTCGGGTTTTCTATTATGCGTTTGGCCTTTCACCAAACCTCCTGTACTCTCTAACTTTTCTTCGCGCCCTCTTCAATAATCTTCAATATTTTTTTATATGTGATCTGCAATTAATAATTTTTCGTCATCTATATTTTCCGCTGCATTCTGTGTTGTGCTCTTCTTTGCTATTTTTGGTTTTCAACCGTATTTGCCTATTTTTGGGAAGAATTCTTACGTTGAATTTCACATGAGTAATATTTTTTCGTCTTCATAGAGTTTTTTGAACTCATCTGTAATGAAAGTACAACTTTGTCTGTGGTTTTCCTCCCAGGTCCTTTAAATTGAAGAAGTTTTATTGCCAAACTCTACAGCGTTCTTAACTTCCTTATAATTTGAATTATTTAACTCTGCATCAGAAATTTCATCCTCTACTCGCTTTGACTAACCATTACTAACACTATAAATGATCAATTATTCACACTGTAACTGACACTATTTATTAAACACAGTTTTTTAGACAGTAAACCATAGTCACGTTTTAGTTTTAAAACAATAGCTTTTATAGATATGTAATGTACTTCTGAACTATCATTATCACATTGGGCAAAGCAACAATAGAACTCGTTTATTCTTCGATAACATATACATTTCACACTCACTCAAAGATATTTTTGACTGTGATATAACATCCATTCTGATCATGAATAAATGTTTCTTAGAATTATCAAGAAATGCTTCTGAATTAAAATACATTTGTGCTTTTTTAATAGCTTCATCAATAACATCTGTTGTTTTTATGTAATTTTTAATTCAGGAGATCGAATTTTTTTCACTCGCATTAGACATTATGTTTACTTCGCTTCCACAATCAACCAAAGTAATTATTTCCTCCTTGTATCTTGGTTATTTTATATAATTTATAAGAAAGAGTTTCGTATTTACTAACTAAATTTCTATTAACGTTTATTTTATAACAGTTTTTTGAAATACGTGAAAAATATTTGCTCTTCCAGCATTAATTTTACTAAAACAATTAGCACCGCGATGTCTACATTCATTGAAATTAAAACATAAAAAAGAATTTCTACTAACATTTAATTCGTTAAAACTAGATTTCATTCCTTTTTCCCTCAGTTTGACCATTCGACTCTCTAATACTAATCTCATCATGTCAAATCTCCTGAAAAACTAATTTTTCTCCTTTTTTCATTTTTTGATGAATTGTCAATTTTTCTCTAAATTCTCTTAAATTCTTGATCCATACCAAATTCTTTCGTTGTAGGTGAAGTCGAGAGAATACCATAAATTATACATTTAAGTAAGGAAGAGTTATCAATTCGACCTCGGCTTGATATTTTTATCATGACAAAAACGTAATCCTGGATATATTTTTCTTTATTAAGTTCCTTTTGGTTAGCATAGGGCGTAATTGGGCAGAATACAACTGCAAACAAAATTTTCCCCTTTTAAATGTATCAATTTTTTCCCAAGAGCTTTCCCCTGATTTTTCCTGAATAAAAATTTTAAGACAGTTAAGAACGTCTTTCCAAATATCAAATCCTCCAAATCGATAAGATGTACTACATCAGCCGTCTTCTCAAAACCTACTATCACTTTTTAAGCGGAAAAATTCTCAGTCCTCTCAAAATTTCAAATAGAATTTTTCTACTTTTCTGAAGTTGATTGTAATTTTTTTTTTTTTTGATTTGATGACAACTTTATTTGATAATTGTTTGTGGAAAGTTCAAAGGTGTTAATTTATCTTCCTCATTTTCTGCCTTAACCCGTTCAATCTCAGCGTATCATATTTGATACGCTCGCGTTTCCTTTCCTGTGCCCAGCATATCACAATGGATACGCTCCGTGAGTGTCTTCTACTGCCCAACGTAGCAATAGAGATACGCTTGATGAGAACATTTTATTTGATTCTTTTGACGTTACTATATGGCGTTACAAAACCGCGAAATCCATATAGATAGGTTATTTGGAGAGTTGACCTTGGTGATATGGGGTTAGATTTCACTTCTGGCTATCAGGAGAGGGGGGGATAATTGTTAAAAGCACGTGCTGCGATGCGACTCTTTAAATGTAATGACATTATTTAAATGGTGCACTTTATTCGGTTTGCTTTTTTCTTTCTTTCTTTTTAGAAGTTCGAATGAGAATTGATGGATGTTTATGGGGGTTAGGGCTTTTAGTAGCAGATGCTCCCAGCTGTTCTTTTCATTTGGCCAGTTTTTATTTGTAGCGACAGTCATGACGAAAAGAAAGTATATATCTGATACTGATATTTGTGAATTAATGAATGAATCTGACAGTAATGTTATCGAAAATAATCCAAATCTGTACATAGCCATTAAATGAAAAAAGGACGAAGAAGATGTTTCCTGTGCTCAAAATTTTGCGTGAAGCGTCAAAAGTTGACAAAATATGTGTGTAAGACATGTGACGTTGGACTACGCGTTTAAGAGTTTTTTCTTATAATAATACCAAACAGCAAATAAGATTCATTTTTTTGTATCTTAATATTCCATAAAATGGTACATCCTTACACCATGAAATTTATGTAACAAAAGTAAATATATTTTGTATTTTCTTAAGAGATATGAGTTTTTTATGTAATAATTTTATGTATAAAATATATATTTTTCGATTAAATCTTTTTTTTTCTTTCGCATATAATAAATTTAATGCATTTTAAATAATATATGTAAAAACCAATATATTCGTATGAATAGCCGATTTTAAAGGAATTTTTTTCACGAATCAGGCTTAATATCTAAAATCGTCTGGACACAGCGTGACACTCCGCGGTAAGAAGCCGCGGGCCCTGAGAAGCACTTCTTTTTTCTCCCTCCGGTAGCCAGAAGGGTTTAATTCTTTCTCCAGCATTTTAAGATAATAAAGATTAAAAATAGTTCTTTTCGCTTTCTCTTCCTTGGAGTGTTGAAAATATGAATTCAAAAAATTATACAAGCCTCTGTTAGTTCATTTTCAGAGAATTCTTGTAAGAAAAAACTTATGTTAAAGCATATTTATTTTAAGTTAGCAAACATCATGCCTTTCAAACTCTCTTGATCTTTGTAGATTTCAACATTCCCTTTGCTACTGATAAATTTTTCTATGGTTTGCTCTTTCGGATACTACTTAAGGAATCTGAATTTTATCAATACATTTTTTATCAGTCACTGAATTTTATTATCAGTTTTTAAAGTCTGCAAACTTCACGGTAACTGAAAGAAGTTTTCAAATCAAAAATTATGAACAATCTTTGAAAATCAATTCCAATAGATTCTTTTGGTTACACAGTCAATAACAGCCCTAATGAGATGTTCCAATTACATACACTTAATGAGAACTTCAGAACACACACAATAAAATCTCTTTGAAGTCATAACGTTTTAAAATTCTCAATGTCCAAAAACACAATAATCCCCAGTGTGTTCGAAATAAGTCCAGCAAAAAGAAAACGTGAAATTATTCACTTACTTCGTGAAAAATGTTCAATTAAAATTCCGATGCAAACTAACATTTCGCAACCCATAGCCCCAAAATTTTTCAGGTCTATGCATCACTTTAAAATAGAAGACTCTTTTAATAATAATTTAAATTTAATCATTATGAATTAAAACATATAAAATTATTGTTTTCAGAAAGGGATATTCCGTCTCAGAGATATTAACCTGTAGCTAAAATTGACGAACGTCTAGGAATCTGTAGGTCTCGTTTGTGGTGTCTATGGTTTTTTCCAGCTCTCTAAATCGTTTCTAGCCCTCAGCTTGAATATTATTTTTCTCCTCTCGCCCTCGCTACATATTTTTTTTAGATAAGAACATATTTGGAGAGACCAACCTCCACTCCGTACTCCGAGGAGTACCTTGGTGCTTGGAAAGTTGTTTTCCATTTCCTCCCCACACACTTTACAGACTTGTGAACTGGCTGATTACCATCTAGGGTGAACTCATGGCAAATCAGGCGTTGGCCTCTAACTTGGGATTAGCTCCGACCTCTTGCTCCGGCACCTAGACTTCTTTAGAGTCTCTATCACCAGGGGCGGGTGCCAGAACAGTGAGAACTAGGGTTCCTTATTGGCCAAAGATGGGTTTGATCCCACCTCGAACCCTTTCCCTCAGGCTTATAAGGCTTTCCCTCAGTCCATTAGCCTATTCCTGGTCTCAACCGTACGTGGTCGTCGCCAGGTTAGACTTGTTGAGGGAGGTCCTCTCGTTGCCTCCAGTACCTAGACATCTTTGCAGTCTTTTACACCTTAGCGGGTACCTTTGGCCGTGATACTGGAAACCCTGTGTCACAGTAGCCCTAGACACCTATCACCCTCGCTACAGTTAGGGAAGAAGGAAGGGAATCCATTTTCGAGCCTTCTACTTGACTACACTGCTGTAATAAGTTCTGTGTTGGTTTGACCTCTGGTCGGAGAGGGAAAAAATGACTTCATTGTGGTAATGCTCTATCCGCACCGTGGAAGAGGGTAATCCTTGACTCCTAAAAAATTCAAGTATTAAGAACTTTCTTAAAATTCTAGAAACTTATTAAGATTGGCACAAAATATTGAATATATATAATTCATTTTTTAAATCCTAGTTGAAGTTAAAGATTAATTAATGAAATTAATGGCAAATAAAAATAAATTTTTCGTTCCTTTAAGTAACTTTTCATTTACCAAAAATTTTGTTCTGACGAATTTTGTAATTAAAATACTGAAATAAAGTTTAATTATAATAAATGATAGAATATGAACATGTCAAATTCTTCGAAAAGTGAACAATTACTTTGTATCCCAACATAAAAATCCGGTAACTTAGAAGCTTTCTATCATAGGATCAGTGTAAACAAGAATACTATAAATTCATTATTTTATGCACTGTAATTGATAAATATTTAAGGCTTATATCAAAATTAAAGGAATGTTTGAAGATTTTTATGTTTTTATGTTGTTTTTACTTATATCACTAACCCGTAAATTACGAGTGATGGCAAGTATTGTTTTTGCGGCTACATTATATCAGAGGATTCTAGGCCCCAGAGTAAGAAGTCCGACCTTTTTCTTAACAGATGGCAGCACCATTGCAGATAACCAGAATTTTAGACCAAATTTAGGGCCCGAGAAAGCCCTGATCCAGTACCACCAGAAGTATTAATTTAAGAATTTTATTGATAATATATATATATATAAGAAGTGTTTGTGTATGATTATCACTATGAATACTAAAATTGCATATTTTAAGTCTATTTTTAACACACACAAAAAAAAACTGGCATACTTTTCAAACTTACATAATATGAAGTGTGGATGTTAACGAGACTTACGCTGCTACAGAAGAAGTAAGCATACACCAAATGCCGGCGACTGACCACTGTTTAGAAAGACGCTTTCTATTTCGAAGACAGTGGATTCTTGCATGTGTAATAATTCGAGATAAAAACCAACGTTTTTATATGGTGACAAAGTTTATTAAAAAATATTGAAACATTAGCTAAATTCTGTCGCAAACATCTAAATATTACATTGTTAGGTGAGTAAGAACGATTTCCAAGGTTTCATAGTTCTAGCTTGATGGGAAGTTGGTTAAATTAGCGATCGAGAATTTGATGACGCACTGATACACACACATCAAGTGAAATACATAGAAACATTAAAACCAACTAGAATTAATTAATTCATCCTGTAAATTAAATGGTTGAAATGCAGTTTAGCCCAACCACCCTCGGTGACAGGAATTATTTGGCTGTATTTTGCCAAATATGGCTACCCTAGTCCACTTCGCGGACTTAAAGTTCAGTCAAAAAAAAATCGCATTGTCTGGCAATTTTTGAAATCGCGCCAAGTGATTGGGCTAAACTGCATGATTAAACAAAAATATTGAAATATTAGATAAAACTTGTCACGAATGTCTATATATTGCATTGTTAGGCAAGTAAGAACGATTCCCAAAGTTTCAGAGCTCTAGCTTGATGGGAAATTGGTTAAATTAACAATCGAAAATTTGATGCCATACTGATACACACACCAAGTGAAATACATAAGAACTTTTTGAAAGTACAAATCAGTATCCCGGTAGCTTTTGTTCGCATTAGAATTATTTTTTGGTTCTGTGGGAAAAAATGATAAGTGAGGAATTGTTGTGAAATTTCGCATGAAATTTGGGAAACCCATATTGAAACTTAAAATTTATTGAAAGAAGTGTATGCCAATAAATGTTTATCACGTGCAAGTATTTTTAGTGGTTTAAGCGTTTTCAAGAGGGCCGAGAAGACATTGAAGATGCCCGGTCACCTTTCTATGTCAAAATCGATGACAACATACAAAAAAATTGTTATCTGGTTCTATCTGACCGTCAGTTAAGCGTTTATGTAATTGATGTGGGAAGAAGCTGCGATTACTATGAGACTGTGGGGATTGAAAAGAATCCGTACGGCAAATTTTATATTACAATATTATCATTCAAAATGTTTGTACCAAAATAGAACCTGAAATTCTCACGTTTGAACAACAAAAAGCTAGAAAAAATATTAATTCTGATACTTTGAATGCTATTAAAATTGATCCACACTTATTGGAAAGCAGAATAGCGTGTGATAAATTGTGGCTTTTTTAATGATCCTAAAAAAAAGCTCCAATACTTCCACTGGAAGAGCCCATCTTCCCCAAGAGCCAAAAACCTCGAATGAGCAGATCAAAATTCAAAGTAATAATGATTTTTTTTAATATTCATAGGGTTGTGTAACTTCATTGGGTTCTTAAATTTCAAGTAACTAATGAACATTACTTCCATTACGTTCTTGCAGAACTCCATGAAGGAGTAAGGGAAAAAAAAGACCCGAATTGTGGAAGAACAAGTCACTCCGTACTGTCTGTCAAGAGGATTCAAGCCAAGTTCAGCATCTCAGTGTTAGATCATCCACCTTATTCACCAGATCTTGTATCATGCGACTTCTATCTTTTTCCTAAAATGAAATCTGCATTAAAACGAACAACATTTGAGTCCGTTGAAGCTGTGAAAGAGAAAGAAGAACGCGTCCTGAAGGAGCTGACAGAAGATTTCCAGCACTCTTTCGAACATTGGAGGATTCGCATGCAGCGTTGTAAGGAAGGAGGAGTGTATGTTAAGGGTGATAACAACTAAACATGTATGAAATCAAAATAAAATATTTTACAGTATCAGTCTCGTTATTTAATAGCCATTTCTTGTACATTTTTGAGACAATTGAATTTAATAGATAATGAAAGTGAACATTTTATCTACTTTTATTTTTACTCGATATTTCTAAAATTTAATTTTTAGATATTTGTATCTATTGGTGATTTACAAATTTTATTTTTTACTTCAATTATTTCTTTGAGCTAAATATTAAATTGCATATCTTAGCAACAGGAAAAATATTACATGTTACGTACTAAAGTATTTTAATTTAACTCTTTTACACATATTTTATCATTCAAAAATGTGCTTGAAATTTGCGGATATTGTGACTACTATCTGTTTCCTAAAATAAAATGTGTATTAAAATGAACAACATTTGAGTCCATTGAAGGTATGAAAGAGAAAGCAGCACGCGTCCTCAAGGAGCTGATAGAAGATTTCCAGCACTCGAACAATAGAAAATTCGCATGGAGCGTTGTAGAATAGAAGAGGGGAGTATATTGAAAGTGATAATAAGTAAATATATATGAATTGAAAATAAAATGATTTACAGTGTCAGTCACATTGTTTAATAGCCACACCTAGTATTTCATATGAATCATATTCAAAATAGTCTTAAAATAAAATCTGTATTTTAAAGAACTTTTTTGTCTGCTATAGCTTGTTACTATTTGCACTAAAAATATTAGCAATATATAATTAAAAGAAAGATACATATATCAAATGGATTTCAATATACGATATGCAAATGAGAAAATGAAACTTCATAGCAGTGGCTCAAAACATAAAAGAAAAATAATTTTGAATTTCAGTTATATGTATTATTTTATAGCTATTTATAATGACTGTATTAAACAAATAATATAATTAACGCAACATTAAGTCAGCAATGAAATAACTAATTGCTTATAATTTTTATACAATTTTTGCCTTTCACATTTCTCTGCTACGACAACTTCTAATCCATCTGTTAAGAAACTCGCGATATAAAGGTCTCTTTTGGGCTTGTAGACTGTCGACTGAGGCCTTTTGATGAATTTCTTATTTTGATCTATTTTTTTTTTCATTTTCATCAATAGATTGTAATAAGTTTTATTCTTCTTAAAAATGATGTTACAATGATTTACTGAAGTTTATCAGATTGTTCTTGTTTGTATTTTTACCTAGTGAAACACAATTAAAATTTCACTAAATAATAAGATCTTATTATAACGCTAACAATTAAAATGAATTTAGGTACATTTCATGGTTATGTAATACTTGCGAATACGGTGTTAAATCTTTGTTTCACTAGCTGCAAAATATGCATTCACATTTTTAAGACTGTATATTTGATAATGAAACTTGGCATTTTAAAATAATTCATTTTACAGTTTCCCGAATTTGGCTTGAATAAATTTGTGTAAAATAAATAAATACTTCTCTTAAATGTCTTTCAGTTTTTTTTTTTTTTATCTTAAAACTATAAATATTTTTTTCCAATCCAATATGAATACAAAACATAAAAGAAAAGTCAACACTTCTTCAAAATCAATATTGTCCCCCGCAATGATTTTTATTTGTCAACAAAAAAATAAAAACATGAAAAATAAACTCAGTTTTTAGGTAAGGTACAGAAGCAAAACATTATTGTCTAAAACAATCCTCGATCACCCAAACTGTAATTGATTTTGCTTCACACCTAAGTACCGAAAATCATTTCCACAATTTAATCATCGAGTCTTGTGGAGAACTAATTCCTTAACCATCAATAATTGTGGTTCTAAGAAGACAGCGAAAGAATAATATCATATAATTCTTTGAATACGAACATTACCAGTACGTCTAAACGATAACTCTCATTACTCGTTGAGTGCATACTCGTCTGCTTCAGGTGGTAGACGTAGATGGACAAAGTCTCTAGTGTTTCTGCAAAGAAAAAATTCATTTACAAAGAAAAAATAAATACATGGTTTATTACTAACGTTAAAGAATATTCATTTATTATTTTGTTATCTTCTAAGTATGAGATTTACTTTTTGAAGGAATAAATTTTACAAGGTTTCATTTTCAAGGTATTATTTAAATAAAACATAAATATGAAGACATTTTTTAGTTAATTTCTTTGAATAGAGTAAATAATTGTTATTAACTCAAAATGCTTTCAATAATGGATATTTCATAAAACTTTACCTCCTGTTTTATCAGTTTTCCCTCTTCAAATTATTGTACAGTTTAAATTATCTAACTGATTTGATTAGTTATAATGTTTTTCTTTGGATGGTATAACCGGCAATAAGGCTCAAAATATTCGTATAACTGAGATGAAGAAGCATTGGAAGATACTCTTAGTGATTTTTTCATACTTTACTGTCTACCACACTTATTTAGTCTCAAACAGGGTGCAAAATAATCAGTATTTTTAATTGAAGGGTAATGAATACTTCAAATTATGTGCAATGGTACAATATGTAAATTTTAAAAGTGGAGCATGATCAAACTTCCACTAACTTTCAAATTCTAACATCTATCATACTAATAAACAATTTGTAAGACACAAGGAAAATTGCAACAGAAAAATTTAACCCAAGACTTACAAATATGACAAGTTATCTACGCGATTTTATTAACAAGCAAAAAAAGTACTGCGTTCTATAAAAACATTGCAATTGTTTTCCATACTTATAGCGTACATAATTAAAAGAAAGTGTACATATAATGCTCGTAAAATATATGCTAATGAATACAATATTTAACAGGATTTTGTAAGTACGTTTAAATGTGCTAAACACCTGAGCGATGGAACATATTCATATGTGTACTTATTTACCACAAAAGCGAAAACTATTCGCAAGATTATCAAATATTTGGTAGCCTGTAATTGAAGGTAATTCCTAGCCTTTATAGAAGCTAAAAGTATTAAGATTTACAGATTGAAATGAAACTTAGATCAAAATGAAATTTATAAAGAGAATTGGGAGATAAAAACGAAAGAAGCAGAAATACGATCTGTTATGGAAAGCATACACTTAAAGTGAAATTGAATATTTGATTAATGGTATTAAAATTGTGTAAATGTGAATAATAAATAAATAAGCAGTCTTTTTCTGAATGAATTAAATGATATGATTAATAATTTATTACATAAATCTTATGTATTATATTAATAATTTGAAATTAAATTTAATCGCTTGATATTTCTTTTAAAGAAAATGTATTTTATTTGATATGATAAAGAATTTGAAATACATTTCCAATAACTCATAATTAATTGGTAATGAAACCCCATTCCTTCCATGTCCTTTGTATAATTCTTTTGGATTTTAAGAATGAATTAAGTCAATTAATCAGGAAATAATATGATCCTTATTAGTTATGATAATCATTAAAATTTTTCTTGAAATTTTATTTGGCATTTCAAATAAAAGACGGACGTTTGAAAATATAAGGTAAGAAAACTTTAAACAAATTGAAATTTAAAACACATAAAATCACTTAAAGCTTAATTCTTCTTATATTATTAGCTATTTTACACACATAGAAACAAACTTACTCATAACATTAAGGATGATACTCGATTACTTCTTAATTCCCTCTTGACGAGAAAAACAATCACAATTACTATTGAAAAAAAATCCATCATAACCATTTTATATAATGTTCCTCAACATTTTCATACACCATACTAGATAGAGCATCGACCAGAGAAAGCAACTTTTGCTTCAATAAGAACTTGAATGAAGTCAGAAGATTAACTGCTGATATAATTAGATTTATAAGCAAATTTCTTGGTTGAATAAAACTGTTTAAATGCTTCCAATTAATATCCTTTATGTAATCAGTGAATAACAATAATAACAAAATTAGTTTCGGAATCTCGGATACAGTGAAATGAAATTCCTGAGGGCGTTGTTTCATGCATTTTAGTGGAGCTCTTGAGTAGGTTCATTTAGAAAGAAATATATAATTTCAAAAGAATTTACAGATACAATGTTAGAAAATGCTACTTTCATTAGTATTAATCCCAAATTTCCTCAAAGACACGCCACAATAATTCACTGGAATAACTGTCTTAATTAAATTATTTCTATTATTTAAAAAAAAACTTATATTTTAATTAGTTGATTTTCTGTAGTAGGAAAGAATATGTTTATGGCTTAAGATTTTACATGACATTCCGTGTCATATTTCTTATGAAAGTTTTTTTTTAAAATATCCATTGCTATTCTCTTCAGATTATTTATAAAATAATGGCTATTTTTGTCCCTTCCAGTTACCTCTTATAATATATATATATATAATACTCTACAGATAATCCAATCGATTTAAAGCCAGAGCTCTCGGGTCATTAAAAAAATGACAAATTATAACACATTTAAACATGAAAAACTGCGTTACATTATATGTAAAACATTTAATGCGATACACGCAAATAAAGAGCTAAATACAATAAATAACTAAAAATATACTATGTGTGTTGTATTTTTAGCCTACATTAAATAGTATGTATAAAATAATTTTCCGTTTTCTTCTGTTTTTCGCTTTAAACGGTACTTTCAACACTAACTCTTACAATCGCTTCAACACTAGATTGTCAACTGCGAAGACAATATTTTCTTTTGCCCAAGTATTAGGTGTAGCAGAGAAAACAATGAGTGAGTTGTGAGGAATACTATGAATAGCTGTTTTCACTTCTCACTTGCCGTTCTCTTCATTCTCTTTCACTGAGGTCATAGTCTATCATATAGACCGTTGTCATAGCCTATTAGAAACTAGTTGATTTTTCTTCATCAACGATTAGTCACTCGTTTACGTCGTCTGCTGTTAGAATTTTATTAGCTCTGTCCCCAAGTTGATCTACCTTCACTGTATTCACGAGTGTAGCTGGATCAACTTAATCTTCTTTATCGAGATTAGTAAACGCATCATATTTTTCTACTTGCTTCAGAATCTTGTTTTTATCTGAAACAGATTAATAATCTTAAATCTGTTTCTGCATTTCTTAAAGGCATTTACAATAATACACTGATGAAATACTGCACATTACGGAGTGAATACTGACTCGCACAACCACTATTCTGAGAAGAAACTAACTGACTATAGACGCATTTTATCTCACACAAATGATCATTTACTGCGACAAATGACGTGTCTGATGGTGGAGAAACACAGGATTAGTGGCAAAGCCAGAAAAAAAAGTGTCCAATTAAAGACGGAGTATTGTAACCTTTTTAAAAATGTGTATCTACATATATTTTTTAAAAATATAATATGTATGTAAAATGAATTCTATCTTCATTCTTGACATTTCCGTAATTTAACTTTTAAAATACGTTGAATAATGGATTACGTATTACCCTTTGCATACATATTATATTTCAAAATATGATAAACTAGACTCGTAATAAGGAGAGAGATTACTTAAAATTTCTTTAATTTTATACTCAAGCAAAGATACAATTATATTCCTATGACATAAGCAAGGCCCGTACATTACTCTATTATCTAGTATTTTGCAACTCATTTGCATACAAATGTAAGTTTAAGCATTTTGCATTTCCATGTAAGACACTTTTGAAGAACTCATATCATATTTTTCTTCTCTATCTTTCTATTGACACGAATTATGGATTCAGGAAGCTCTTCGGATGAGAACACCACAATAGGACTCTACTCTAAAGATAAACCAGACAGGAAATGTTGCCGACGTAGTATTTGTGAAAAAAAAGTGGATGAGTGTCTGAGTAAAGTACGTAGAAGTTTATATAAAAATTGTAAGTGAAACAATATGTAACGATATCAAAAATTACATAATATTGTAAAGATTATAAAACCTATAAAAGAAAACAAAATGAAAAATAATATAATTTACAATGCTATATATATACTATAAGAAGTAATATAATTACCTATTGAAGTAATATAATTACTTTTGACACCATGCGGTATTTAACGTGTTTATGGAGTCGACATCCAACTCGAGCAACTGCATAATAAAAATGGTTAACATGAAAGTAAATTTAACAAAGTTACACAAAATCTTAAAAACTGAAAAAGCTTCAGTTTATTTATATCATATCGTTCTAAATTCACTATTTAATCCTCTTATATAACAAATGTTCCCAACATGAAAAATCGAAAATAAATTATCAATTTAAATACGATTATTTTTATTTACATAAAAACATAATGTTTTCAGTATTATTTTATCAAAAGTGATTATCTATTTACAAGATAGATTATATTTACTTTAAATTATACAAATATTAAATTAGAATGTGTAAGAATCTTTTATAAAATAAATAGTATTATAAATGAAATTAAATAAAAATAGTACAATGAAATTAGAATAAAATGCAACGAAACTAATATCCTAACTAATGATTATCAGAACTACCTGCAATTGACAGGGATTAAGACTGCAGCCTCTGCCTACCTATCAAGATATCGGATTTTGACGCATCGCATTTCTATCAACACTTGCAGAACCGGTAGCCCTATTGACGATAATTACTCGTCTCAATACCTATTATTATTTGAAACACTCTTTCTGCCGATAAGAATATTTCAATGGATTATCTCTTTTGGTATAGGGGAATGAAATGGATAAACATAGTGGAGGGCACTGTCATAGAGCTTCTACTAACCAATATTTCTGAGATTTCTCAGAAATAAATCTACTATCTCACATTCTTGTCGTTCCTCAGGTCGCAGGACCGTAGTACTGAACAAGCGGCCTAGTGAAGTCAATGTTTTTGAAGGTGATGCCAGTGGACTACAATATCTGAGTCACTTGGACGCTCCAATTTGCCATGGAATAATATTTTCAATCTGTAAAATTCTACTATTATCTGAATTCTTTCTTCGAGTCAGTATCTTCCTGTTATTGATGTTTTGATTGGTTTGAGTTCATGGATCTGATCCCATTAGGCCTAAACCACATGGATTAAAACATCCACTAATGTTTACAAGGCAAATTATTTTGTTTAAACAGCATTTTAAAAGTAGTTTGTTTCAAAATTTAGGTTTTTTTTTTAAAAACTGCAAAACATATCAATGTAGACATATTTTTAAAATTTATTAATAATCTAATGTAATTACCAAGTTGTTGATGAGTTTTACAAATTTTATTAAGTTATATGTTCTGCATTAACAGTTAGATAAATCTTTTTTGCAATATATATCGCTATAATTATTTTAATCTATAACTTCCAATTTTATGCATATGTTCAGTTTGATTTTATTATTATTTGTTTGAATTAAATTTACATGAGTAGGAAGAAAAGAAAATAATACGTTTACTTACGGAATATTTAGTATATATTGTCTAAGATTTTACGAACTGGCCTCCTTGTGAAATACCTTTAATTTGCACACAGTTTTCATCAATAAGTGTAAGATTGGTTTCTTAAAGAAACATTATACAAGACTGTTATGAAAATATACAAGACATTTTTTTCTTTAAATTTTGTTTTATTTTTCTACATGGTCTCCTTGTAAGTCTACACACTTCTCCCAGCGGTGCTCCTATCTCTTTAATACGTCCAAATGGTACACTCCGCATCTTTCAGACCACAATCGTAGAAAAAGTTAATTAACCTAAGCAGATAACACAATTATATACATATATGTTGTGTGTTATGTATATATTTTGTGTGTGTGTTTGGCTGTGTGTGTGTGTGTGTGTGTGTGTGTGTGGTATTGTGTATTGGTGTGTGTGTTATTATTATTATTATTATTATTGTGTGTGTGTGTGTGTGTGTGTGTGTGTGTGTGTGTGTGTGTGTGTGCGTGTGTGTGAATAACTCTAAAATAAACTGGATCAATAATCACTAGATATAAGTAGTTCGACAAAGTTTTGTCCGATTGAAATGTAAAAAATCATTATTAAAGATTAAACGGAAGTAATGTTAGCCCAAGGATGCCAACTAGACATGTTTACGAAATTACAAAATCATTGTAATTCTTGAATCTGTACGATCACAAACTGAAGTGGTTCAAATTGTTAATGTTACTCAGAGTGTGATCTGTAAATTCTTGACGAGGGCTTTGAATGCGAGAAATGTTAACTAATGACGACCAAGAATCTCAAAAGATAGTCAAGATCGATACCTGGCAATAACTTCGCGAATTCAGAAAGACTGTTGTGTGAGAGAATCATTATTATTATAATTGCAAATAAGATGTCTATTTATTATTATATTCATCCTTTTTTTTAAATTATTATTCTTAATGGGAAGCTATTTTTTTTTATTTTAATTCAAATCAATTTTATGACAGGATATATTTTTATATTTGGTTGTACAATATTCTTAAATTTTAATTATCTGCTTTCATATTATTTGATATTAATTTTCACTACTAAATAATTGTTAATATCTTGTATAATATCACGGCAATGACTTTAGGTTTCAATTTCTTTATAAAGAGAAATTCTCTAAGATTATTAATTTCTTTTTTCTTAAAAACAAAAAAGTAATCTTTTAATTTATTTTAATATTACAGCTATCGTCAAAATTATAATTTCTTTCAATAATATCTTTTTTAAAGTCATTTAAGTACAAGCTTTTCCTTTCAGTATTAATCCCCTAATATTATCATATTTTTGACATTGTTATGATCTTCAAATAAATAATCACCAATATTCTTGTAAAAATATTCTTTGTTGTGATACAAAATATATAAATTATATAGCAAAACATTACGATCCTTAGATTATATAGTGTTAAAGAAGGTAAGAAAATGGTTTTCCCACCTTTAATTTTTTATAAACTATACAAATTCAATTTGACCAACACACACACACACACACACATATATATATATATATATATATATATATATATATATATATATATACACTGGTGTTCAAAATTACTGGAATTTTCCGATTTGGTAGATTATCTCTAGAACAACAGAATGGATTTTAATGAAATTTGGCGTGTACGTATGGTTGATATAATACAAAAAATAACCATTTAACAGTTATAATACACACGCATGATTTTGTGTAACACTCATCCGAGTCGCAAGGTATGAAACAGCAGTTACAGAAAAGAACAAAAAATGGGTTAATATGGTCCTCTTTTACAAGTATATAGGCGTCGTAACGTGATTCATTTTATACTGGAAATAAGGGAGTTTATGAGTTCCTGTGGCAATTGGTCCCCCTTGTTCAGCAGCGCTATTTTCAGGTCTTGAATGGTTCTCAGAGGAAATTTCGAACTCTAATTGCACTTCCCAGAGTGCCCCAGGCATGCTTTATAGGATTGCGGTCTGGAGATCTGACTGGCCAATCCATCCGGGAAATATCCTCACTTTCAAGAAATTCGTCAACCAGATGAGCTCTATGTGTCCTAGCTAGCGTTGTCATTCATTAAAAGGAAATCAAGAGCAACTGCATCCCTGAAAACGCAAACATAGGGCTCCAAGACCTCTTTCCTATGCATCTCCAGAATCGCAGTGCCTCTTTCAAAGATATGGAGGTGCAGGTGGCCATCCAAAATGATGCCTGCCTAGACCATCAAGCCTCCGCTGCCGTAATGGTAGATTTATGGGACATTGGAGGTCAGGTAGATGATCCCTGGTTCTTTCCATACAAAAGTACGGTGAGAATCCCTGTTTAAGCTGAACCGGGACTCATGTTAAGAAATCGGTCACTCATTGATTCATGCTCGAATCTAGATAATCTCTGCATCAATTTAAGCGGATTATCCTGTTTGCAGAACTGAGCGGACGCAAACAACAGGTCTGTTTGCAAACAGCCCTCTCTTATGAAGTCTTCTGGAAACAGTCACCTTTGAAACTCGAATTAGTGTGGCTGCATACAACTCATGAAAGATCTGATAAGTTGTAGCATCACTGTTACGCATCGCTATAATGGGCAAATGGTGATCGTCTCTGGCCACCAGGGCTCTTGGACTACCTTGCCCAGGCTTTCTCTGGATAAATTCGGTATCCTTAAATTGTTTGTATAAGTTGGACACGACTCTGGGCGCTAAATCGAATTCCCTGCAAATCTGGATTTCAGACCGGCCTGCTTCTAGCCTACCCACAATTCGCCACCTCATTAAATTATCTAAATTGTGGTCTTTACTCACTTTTACAGTGTGAATATTAATTTTAGCGATTGCTGCAAAAAAACACCAAGAAATTCTGCGAAATGCGCTAGCGAACGAAATGCGAATTTTGGCAAGTGCGCTTATCAATCATTTTTTTTCGACTTGTTCCGCTCTCATACACATATACGCTTTCTTATTCGAAGTATAAGATTTGCATCTTTGTTTCGAAACAGTATTTTTGCATTTCGTTCAATTCTTTTCATGAAATTCTGCAAAATATGCAAATTTTCATAATTTTGAACACCAGTGTATATAATTTTAATGGATGAGTAAAGATGGCTTCAGGATTCGTGCCTGTAATGAAATTACTATATCGGAAAAAAAGTATGTCTTTCCTTTGTTAGAAAGAGAAGCAATGACTAACAAAGAGATGGCTACATGGTGAAAATGTAGAAAGCCAAAGATGTAGCTTCTCCGTTTTAATACAGAGAAAGAGAAAGAATTTTACTTTGTTTCGTTTATATATGGATGTATTTATTTAGGTAAAGTGGCAATCACGTGGTATTGGATGAAGGGAATTTTCAAGAACGTTGGCTGGAGTCAAGCATTCAGGTAGAAATTATTCCTATTATTCTTTGATCATTTGAAAAGTTGATTCAGCAGATTTTATAGCCCGTGAACATATAAATTAAAAGATAATTTGGAATTGTATTGGAAAATAAGAATGAAATCTTTACTGTGTATTAGAGAATGGAAAAAATTGAAAAATTAAATTATTTTTTCAGTGAAATTATTAGACACATGATATATATATATATATATATATATATATATATATGACTTTTGGCGCAGGCGTACTTCCTCTGTAGCAGCGTCAGTCTCATTATGTAATAGTCACACCTCGTGTAAGATCACAGTTGGCTTATTTCGAAGTCAGAGTATTGTTGATAAAGACACATTTGCTGTTGTTTGAAATAATAGAAACCTTTGGTCATAAAATACAAACGGCACATTAATTTTCATCTTCACATGGTTTAAAAAGTAAATATGCGTACTAACTGAGATACCTTCTCGGTTATTAAAAATCTCGTTCATTAATACCTTTCTAACGTGACGACAATAAAATAAATAACAAAGGATAAAAAAAATTTAAAAAATACTTGCTATTAAACAAGTTAAAGGCTTGGGTTAAACCAAATTTACACGCACGCACGCACGCACGCACACACACACACACACACACACACATATATATATATTAATTTATGTGATTACGCGTTATCTAAAAAAGCTTAGGTGATGGGTATTTTTCACACTCCGAACTAATAGGGATATTCTTTATTACTCTCTGAGAGTCCATGCAAAATAACAAAAGATCCCTACGTGTATTACCATGTGATCAGAATAAGCTTTACTTTAACTACCTGGGACAAATAAACAGGGAAAAAAATACGTTACGATATTCTTTAATGCTTGAGAGAAAATGCTTATGTGTTGTGTCCACCGTTAATGTTAATGCGTCTCCTTATCCTATCGCGTAAAATTAATAAATTCATAATTTCAATATCGTACACAATTGAAATACAAATATCTTTTAAGTTCAAATGTTAAAGGAGTAGAAGTAGGATTATTACGCGCACACACACGCACATATATATATATATATATATATAATTCTAATTTGGTGTATATATTAAGTGTCCTTCATAAAATTCAGACTCGATTGGTAACTTTCGTCTATTGATTCCCATAGACAGATAAACAATAATATTGTAGAATGCATTATAAATTTTTCTAATTTTTTAAGACTTATGAAACTGTATGAAAATATATATTTGTAC